>JAANSP010000720.1:0-18975 GCA_036850745.1 Homidia socia | reverse complement strand
ATTCGACTCGTTACCACTATCCTTCATACTCACAACAGTGGCGTGGGGGTACGGGTCCGTCATTTTAGGGACAACAAAGAACTGCCCCCCATCGCGATCGAAGACAATTTCTCCTTTACCTATCAGCAAATCAGGGTGCTCCCTCAAGAAATACAAGTTCTTCCTGGCGACCAGCTACTTCTCGAGTGTACTTATGATAACACGTGGACAAACGGAACGGTGGTGGGAGGATATTCAACAAGACAAGAAATGTGCACCGCGTCTTTCTTCTACTATAACAGACTGCGTAATCACATGATATGCGCCAGTGAAATCGATTCGCCAGAATTTAGGGAAAGCTTTTTTGGAATTCAAAACATTTCATGGTCTACGCCGCATTTAGAGTATCTAGTTGATTCACCCAGACGAATTGCTGGATTGCCAATTTCCAAGGTGTCGGACATGCTTGACTGGACTTTAGCAAGGAGGCATGAGTTTAATGAGTTTTTATTGACATATCCATATGCGAACCGATGTCCGATTGAAAAGTTTGTCAGAATTCACACTGTGAACGTGAATGGAGAGCCAGTAGACTTGGAGCCAGAGCAAGATTTGCCGATTCCCACTCTATTGCCAGTGCAAACGAGGTTTTCCAATAATATACAGACTTGTTCTTCTCGTAAAAAACAGAAAAAATCTACAAGAGACGATCATTCCAATGTCTACAGGTTACGTACTACTGATATCGTCCGCTGAGGAAACAATAGAAAATTGTCAATTTAAAAATTGAAAAAGTCCTCCAAAGAGCAGAGGAGACATAACATAAATAAAATACTGATCCTTAATGAATATTAATAATTATTAATACAGATTATTTTAATGTAAATATTTAGTAGCCTGACTTTTTTGCATTTACTTTAACTTCACGATAGTAATGTCAATGTCATTTATCACGCATTGGTACTCTGATACTGTTCGGTCAGCAATAGGGTGCCAGATTTTGGAGGGCAAATATAGGATATTTTTCAATAGGGTAAAAAAGTTATAGTATATTATAGTGTTTACAAATGTAACTTTAGAATTGGGTTATCAATGCGGAGATTTTTGCCCTCTTTCAACTATAGTATGGGCTTTCAATTTTAAATATACAAGATGCTGAAAATTCGTTTACATAATTAGTAAACCTACAAATTGGTAAAAAATTTGAACATAGACTAGTAATTTATAATGTATACATATAAATATTTCGAGATATAGGATATTTGTAGACTCATCTTAATGAAAAATCTGAAATAAAGGACATATAGGACTAGAGTTTCGGAATAAAATTACTATACTTTGTCGTTTTGAGCCCAAATATAGAACGTCTGACAGTCCCCAGCGATTAATGATTTTTTGCAAATCCTGTTGCTTACAAAACTGCAAACATTGATTGTTGATACTCTCACCGCCCAGTCCTAATCTAATCAGAATGTCAGAATACAACTTTTTTCCAGAACAACTGCAGAAGTACTATTTTTAAAATATTGGAATTAAAGCAGAACAAATAAAACATTTCTGCAAATTAAACACTATCCAACAATTTGTACTTTGATAAATTGCATAAAAGTATTTACAATTTACAACACTGTGGAACCTTGCCCAAAGCGAGATACCTACTACTTTGCATTGCCTATTTTAATCCACGCATACCTCATCTAGGCATATTTTAATGGGTTCTATCTAATAATCTGCTGAAACCGAATAATTACTTAAATGTAAGTTATTTGTGTTTCTTCCAGCTTTGGCAATCTGTGATCAACCAATGTTTTTTCTGGTCAATGGATATTTTGTACATTATTAAGTATTTACCGATACAGAAGATTTAGTTTTTGAACTATAATGTTCTCGGAACTGAGTCGGAAGTCTCTGCTGTTACTTATAAACATGTTGATTATCTGATAAATATTTTAAACCGCAATGACCACTTACCGGAAAATTAACCAATATTTAAACTTTGTGTGTACATATGACGACTTTTGCGCACATTACAAATATATGAAGGTACTAAGCCACTAAGGTGTAATTGCCAGTAGCAAATATATACATAAGAATCGTGCCTGTAATGAGCAATTAATTGATACTCATACATAACTACAAATAAAATCTCTATTGAGCGTTCAATAAAAATTTAACTTTACGTGAAACGTAATTAGGTACATTTAGGTTTTTATATGGACTATTATGGGTGTAGCGTAAAAAAATAATCTAAAAGCCAAATGATGTATTGGCCACTTAAATTCTCGTCTCGTCTGAATGACTATTGATTGATATGAATGATATGAGAGTCTCATTGGGGTTATCGTCAATCCTTCAATTAAAGTGAACAATTATACCCTTTCTCTGTTTTTAATTATTTGCTTGAGCTTCACATTAACCATCCTACGGTAGCGTGGCCGAGCGGTCTAAGGCGCTGGTTTAAGGCACCAGTCTCTTCGGAGGCGTGGGTTCGAATCCCACCGCTGCCATTAAACTTTTGCCAATTAAGATTACTACTGCTACAAGTTATTTACTACAACATTACTTTTAAAGTACCTCTAATTAGGTTTTACAGAGATTAGTATTGTTGCCTACCCAAACAGAACACCAAGAAATTTACCTAAACACCAATCACTAATATTTGTACCCATTTTCAGCTTCATAATGCTCAACTTGTTTTTATTCATCGTTTTCAGCTTATTTTTTGTATAATCCATGTCAACTTGAAAACATTTTTTTAATTACACACTAAAGACTCCACACTTTTAAATGGTTACTTTTTTAAACGGTTCAACACAACAATTTCACAATTTAATACACAAGATTCGAAATGGTGGCATTCGGGTAAAGTAACGTGGAGTGGAATATTTTTTGGTGTAGTAACTTCTACTGTTATTATGTCAAATTTTCTTTTCCTGGGGTAAACAGAGATTTTGAAAGTATTTATTCCGTTTTGCCAAAATAAACAGTTAACTAAAACAATAAAAGTTAAACGTGGAGTATGATGATGATAACGCTATTACAACAATAACTTACACAAAATAGCACAAAAAATCAATGGAATTAATTTCCATGTAATTAACTTACACAACATGTACAGAAAAAATGCACCTCTTTTTTATGCGACACCACATTCGTAATAATAATTACTAGTTAAACGTAAAACAATAATCATACAAAAACGATAATGATAATAATATCTACATTCGTACATAATTAATCGTATGACGAATACAAGCGAGAAATAAAAATTACTCAATAATTTAAACTTTAAAAGTAAATACGTCAAAAAACAGCTTACAGTTACACTTCACAGCAATTAACGATAATTTACTAATGTTGCCTTTGTTTCAGTTTATATTCTGTATCGGTGATGATAGCATAGTGACGTTAACTGTAAATACTGCAAATTGCAACACATTAAATGCAGTAAGCACAAACAGTCAGATATTATAATCGATTTGATTGAATATTTTTGGTCTTCTAGGTGAGGACATTTGATAATAATGACGCTAAAAATTATTTGCAAATTAAAAATCTTACGATGTTGCTTAGCATTATTTCTTTGTAAAGTGAGTTGTCTCGTAGAAACGACGGAAGGTGTAGTTGATAAATAACCAGTCCTGGTCTTGTTGGCCTTCTTTGATTTCCTTGCCGCCTGCTTGTGCTGAAAAAACAGCATAAAAGGGTGAGAAAATGTAATGGACTTGGGTAATGGAAACAACATATGAAATGGATGATAACTCACGAATTCTAATCTCGTCCATTTCAAACTCGTCAAAGTTTGAGCAGTCATCGAAGCTCGAGACGTTAACGCTTATTTGCAGCTGGCCGGTCCCGAATATGTTCCCAGTCCACGCCACGGAAAAATTGTACGCCTTTCACGTCTTCTAGACCCTTTTGACTTCCTAATCTCCTGTCAGCTTCACAACAGAAACTATCGGGGAAAACAAAATATTAATATAAATAGTAAATAGTGCATGCCAAGATAAGTTTCCAAAGTTGGGGTAGGCAGGCCAGACCCATCTTACAAACCTAAAGTTACGGGCGAAGCTCATTATTTCATCAAGCTAAAAAACTATTTCAAAAAACGAACATTGAGAGCGCTTTTGATAAAAAAATATCAGGTTTTAATTTTTAATTCAGGTGAGCAATGAAAAAAATTATATACATTTCAGGTGGAAATGACATTCCAAGACAAGGTCATTTATTTGTGGCGCAATCAATATTTTTGGTAATTTAGACCAATATTGGATAAAAAGCGCTCTTGCATACTGCATGCTGTACTTGGTTCATTTCACTTCAGTAACTTGCAAAAGAAACAGAATTTAACTAACCATTGTGTCTGCAAAGAACTACCATTACGTTTCATTACCGCAAATAACAAACTTTATCAAATTTTCGGATAACATAAATAAAATATGGCAAATTGTAGTAGTTCTAAGATTTTTATGTCTAGAGACCTTTTGGGTCTTAACAAACTATTTGACCTAAAATTGGTATACCTAATGACCTATTTGATGTAAAACACACAGTGATGTATTTATAGGTAGCTTAAATAAATACATCACTGTGTTCTGTGATTCGATCCTATAACCTATTCGACATAAAAACTAGTAGACATATACAGGCGTATACGTATACATTGCGCATACAACTTTAAATAAATATTATTTCCACTTTAACTCCATAGTAAATTTGTTATGTAACTTTGTGGAAGAACTTTTACTGAACATTTAACAAAATTGCATGGACTGAACTTTGATTATGACGAATGTAATTACGAAAATTGGAAAGCGAGAAGGTGGAAGCGTTTCCACAAAGCTATATACATTATTATTGAATCCGTTTGATTAGCCATCGATTTTTACTCTTTACTCTTCCTCCAAATGTGAGAATGATAAGCTTTTTGATGCTTCTGATTGCAGTGGTATTGGTATACTGTTGCCTGGAAAAGTTCGTCGGGCTGTTATTTAAAGCAAGAAACTCTTCTATCATTTTCATGTACTTAGAGTACATATTTTACGCTTGAATCACTGCAAAAATTTACAAACTTTATCAAAATTTTGGATAATATAAATAAAAATGTGGAAAATTTTAGCAATTATAACATTTTTATGCTTATAGTGAGTGACCTATTAGGTCTTACAACCTACAACCTAACCTATTCGACCTAAAATTCGTATACTTAATGGCCTATTCGATCCTATAACCTATTTGTAAGAACGAAAAACGTAAATGTCGTATTCGACATAAAAAAACTAGTAGATATACATACGTAGACATAGATACATATACGTATACATAACGGAAATATACATATAGCGACACCGAATATTCAAAGCCATGGTTCTAGGACCAGACCGCTTTCAATATTCAAAATTCTGGAGCTTGCAAACATTCATAGGTATTCAAATTGAAATATACTTTAAATTCAAAATAAAGTATGAACATTTTCACAATTACAAATACAGTAGTTATATACCGAGGACGGTAATACAGTATGCATTTAAGGAAGTTTTAAATATCATCCAAATAGCGCTTTGCTCGCTTACGACACTTTACAAAATTGGTTGCCCGGACCCCTTTCCAAAAGTGACACCTTGCATTAAAATACAATTTAAGATTGAGTGTATTGCATGAATAGTAAGTGTTATTTACTCACCGGAGAATGGCATTTCTAGCTTCTTCAGATATCGGAACCTCTGGAGGAAATGTCAGCGTTTCCCTCCAATTCATAACCTTTCTATAAGTTTCCTGTGGATTTTCACTACAAAAGGGGGGAAATCCTATCAGCATTTCGTACATGATAACTCCCAAACTCCACCAGTCGCACGCCGATCCATAGCCCGTTTGGAGGAACACTTCTGGAGCAATATAATCGGGCGTCCCCACCTACTTGGGCATAACAATAGACTTTAGAATCTAATGACCGAGCCAACAACAAACACGTAAATAAATTAATTCATCTATTTACCGTGGAGTAAGCCAGGGCTCTTCTATTCTTTTTCCAACTTTCCGCCCTCCTTTTGCTATCCAACGGACTCCCCGCAAAGTCACTGGGCTTTGCCTGGCTTAAATCCCGGTAAAACTCTGTTCGGTGACTTTTCTTTAGCCCGGTGCACAAACCAAAGTCGCTCAATTTTCAAATGACCTCTCGCGTCTAGCAGCAGGTTATCAGGCTTGATGTCTCTATGAATGAATCCCAATCTGTGAATGTAGTTAATGGCAAGGGCCGTTTCGGCAATGTAGAACTGCGTGCAGTCCTCACTCAGCGTATCCTTTTTCATGAGTAACGTCATCATATCCCCTCCCGGTAGAAACTCCATGATCAAATAGAGATTCACGGGATCCTGGAAGCTGTAGTACATTCTCACCACCCACTCGTGGTCTGCCTCCACCAAAATATCCCTTTCCGCTCTGACGTGTGCTACCTGCTCCTTCTCCAGCATGTCAGCCTTCCGCAGGATTTTCATGGCGTACACATGGCCCGTGTCCTTTTTCTGAACCAGTCGCACCTGACCAAAAGCTCCTTTCCCGATAACTTTGAGACTTTCAAAATCTTCAACGCCCAGGCGAGCACGTTTCAATCTTAAAAATTCTGTTTCACGCTGATTATGTTGATTTCGCTTTTGTTCCTTTTGTTCCTCTGACAGACCTTTGAGACTCTCCTCCAATCTGGCAAGACGCTGCTCCCGCTCCACATGCTGAGCTATGAGATTACTGTAGTAGTTTTCTAGAGTCATTTTTGCTTTTGTCGCCTTGTCCAACGTGTGAGCACTGAAACGGACACTACACTGAGGATTAGAGAGGAGATTTGGGCGGGGTTGCTGGAAAACAGAGGAAGCTGACTGTGACTGAGAAGTACCACCCGCAGCGGCGCCACCACCATTGGAAGTTGAAGTCAATGATGGAGGTCCTCCGTCCGGTCCTCCTCCTCCTCCTGGGGCAGATGCAGCATTCGTGTGAGTAGGTGAATTAGACTGCTGCATGATCATTCCTTAATAATTAATCAGGTGCCTAATTATTACAGAGTGTATCATTCGGAATGAGCGTATCCGTATCTAGCAACTCTACTCTAACGGGACAAGACCAGCAAACAGGCAGACCTGGACAAAAATACATTTATTTTATTTTTACCACATTTATAGAAAACATTAGTTTGATACTTTATTTTGAATGCAATTACAAGTTATCGTGTAAACTGGGGAAGATTAGAATCTTACGTTTAGTTGCTGCAGTTGCAGTGCCGTACTCCTCCCAAAAAACCTTTAAAATACTAAACTGGAAACCTCAATTTCACATTTCACACCCGTCACCCGTAAAATGCAGAATTTTCAGAACTTGTTTTAATGTGTAAATTTAACTGTAAGGAATCCGACTCTAGAGAATACGCGACACTGTATGAACAACTAATTGATTTTAAATTTCTCATTTAATTATCAAATCTCCATTTTTGGCATGACAGTGCGCAGTTAACGAGGGTTAGGAACTGTAAATTAACTATTTTTTTTACAAAAAAATCACAAACACATTTAAACACTTAATATTAATTACATGTTAATAAATAGTACGTTAATTAAACTTAAAATTAACAACTACAAAAGCAGTTTCAAGTCCATTTTAAAAGTCAAACTATTTTACTGACTATCATCGTCATCAGCTGCTTGCTACTTGCTTGATGGTACGACAACAGGAGCAAGTAGTAAAATAGAAGAAGTTGCTGAAGTTTTATAATAGTAGGCAGCTAATAAATACCACAATAAAGAACAGGGTGTCCTTCACTATTTACGTTTAGTTTATATTCTTTTTAAAATTGAAGTAATTGCTAGCATCATTCAATTCAGGTAAACCATGCACTTTTCATTAAATGTGAAACAGAACACAATTTAAAAATCTCAGACTAACACTAAACTGTTAAAACCGCCATTAGTTGTGCACGTTACCAAAGAGAGGAATGTACTCAATTAAGACGCGGCTCACTTGACTAGTCCGGTGAAGTCTTTTGAATATATCGTACTGCTTGTTTAAACGACTTTTGAAAATTATGCCTCATGGCTCTCACGGGACAGGTTGCTTGAAACTTGAAAACCTGTAAAATCTGAATAAATGTTCTTGTGCGTGTGCATTTAGTGGTCAGAGTACAGCCTACGGGACCCCTATGGGGAAATTTTTTTCTTGCTAAATCGACTCAAAATTATGTGAAACGTCCATATCGCACTTTCCTGAATGTAAATACAAAATTTTGAAATACGCAACCCGCGGGACTAGGGAATTTTTTCCCGTTGCTCGTATGACCCCTAATTTGATGATGCCAATATTGCCAATCGACTCAAAATGACATTCTGAGCAACTTTTATTGAGTACATTTTTTCGATTTGACGCCTACTTTTCGAGTTATTATGGCGTATAAATATTTTGAAACCTTAGTTTCAATGGAATTTTTTTTCAAAATTTTACCTAACCGAACCTTTCAATCATAAACACTAGGTTCGGTTAGGTAAAATTTTGAAAAAACATTTGACTTGAAACTCGTTTCAAAATATTTAGACACCATAATAACTCGAAAAGTAGGCGTCAAATCGAAAAAAATGTACTCAATAAAAGTTGCTCAGAATGTCATTTTGAGTCGATTGGCATCATCAAGTTAGGGGGTTATAAGGGGAAGGGTAACTTTAGTTTCGAAAATTTTGCAAGTCCCGCGGGCTGCGTATTTCGAAAATTTGTATTTACACTCAGGAAAGTGACACCAGATGTGGGCGTTTCAGACGATTCTAAGTCGATTTAGCAAGAAAAAAATTCCCCACAGGGGTCCTGTCCTGTAGGCTATACCTTGACCCATTAAGTAGACGAATACCATACAACGGAAGCATTCACATATGACGGAGACTTTTTTTTAGTAAACGTGCAAGCAAATCTTCATTTCGTTTTTAGCAGTAAATTACATACTAGTATCCAGTAATTTGATACTATCAAAGTTAAATTTTACTAGTGTAACATATGCAAAAACTCTTTATGAATGGTCCCTAAATGAGGTTTACCTAAGTAGAGAAAAGTTAAAGAAAAGACAAACAACGGAGGGGAGGATAATTTTATTCAAATTCGGATGGTATGAGAATCTCTCTGCTCAGCACATTATCCAAGCACCTTTCTTGTCAGCTACGTCACCGCACGAAGAGCTCACGTCAAAAAGTGAAAGAAGCATTTTTCTTTCTTTCGCTCTTCTCAAAAGCGATAAAATGATAACTTTCTGTTTCTACACATACTAGTATGTACCTACTTTGCTTTCCGCTTCCACAATGGACCTTAAGAGACAACAAAGTATTTTGTTCTCTGGTTGCGTATAATAAGTCGTAGTCGTCGTGACTCGTGAGAGTGCTTCAATGTGTTTTTTTAAAAATTCTTTCGCTTATGCGGTACATTCTCAAAATGTTTTCAGTCACCATTCAGAGAACTGGTTGTTTATTAAAAGGGCATAGCACACACGTTTGGGAACTTTAAAAAAATATTTGTTTTATTTTTTAATTAATTCGCCAAACAAAGTTGCATACTAATTGCTGAATACGCAACGACAGATCAAATATATTGCTTTTATTGGTTGGGAAGAAAATTTAAAAAAATAAATTGAGAGAAATAGCCGAAATAGTATAATAAATACAAGTGTGTCTAAATTCTAATTGGGATATTTAATTTGAAATAAATATTAATACATTTTGTTTTTCCAATTGATTGCAACTTGCACTTTTTTCATGAAAAACCATTTTCCACTAAAACAAAATGAGGCTTAATGACTAGGAAATGACTGTACAATATAGTTTCACCAAGCATTTCATTTTCATTTTTTTCTGACGTATGGATTGGCAATTGGCACCTTCATTATTCAAATCACTACTTGCTCTTCCTCTATATGTATTCGTGCAAACAATCTTTCTGAAAAAATTACATATATATTTTCTAGGGACACTTTCAGGAAACAACTTTTCGTCATGTAAGCAGTTTAAATTCTATAAAACATTTTAATTTTCTAAACGAATCTTCAACCTATTGGAAATCCCGTCAAGTTAAAATTAAAACCATATAGACCAAATTTCTTTCGAAGCGTATTTACAAGCCTAAGCATTGGTTTGTATGAAGCCAGGACAATTTCCAAGAAAACCATGATTTACCTTCCCACATTAGAATGTTTCTGCTGCTTATGCATTTGCTTAAGCTAGCTTAATCTTGAAAACATAATCGAGCGCTGGGAAAAAGATGAAGGTGAAGCTGTCTCTCTGTTTCAGTAGAAAATTGAATTGCTACATGACGTTTTACATTAAAAATGAATGCACAAGTGGTAGTTTTTCTCAAAATACAATCCCCGTACAGAGTTTTCATCATACGGTATTCCACGTGTTGTGTGGATTTGCTCACCATAGGCCATAGCCATAGGCCAAGCCTGGCCAACTCGTCTTGTTTGCTTGATGAAGGCTTCAATAGGCTTGAAAAGTTTCAACCTGCAATGTAAACTGCAAATGCATGCATGCATGGTAAAAGTAAAATGAATGGCTTTTGGTTGCAATTTTTATAGAATGAAACTACGAATAGAAGCTCATTGATATGTACACCATCCAACCATTTTCTTGCCAGGAACGTCGCCCCATTTTGAACAACAGATTGGCGTTTTGGCGTGTGCTGCTGCTTGCTAATTCAATCTTTTTGCTTTCCTTTTCGTTTCGTTATAAAATTTAATCATGAAAGGCGTTTTGTTTCACTGCATGTTTCATATTTAATGAATACAAGATAATGATTAATAAATGATTAATATTTTAACGATCCACAAAATCCACATTCTTTTTCCGTAGTTAATCCAATTTTTGTCTCTTAGCTAACTTGCAATGCTACTCAGGAAATGAACCCATTTCTTTTAACTTAAAATAGTAATGTTGTTGGTCTTGGTGTATGATGACGTTGACATTTCATATTGTCCACATGCCACATAGTTAGGTAATATGTTTTTGACAAGACCATCGCATCAAGGCAGAAAAACCGTGTATCAAACAAAATACATATTATTATTTAATACCTATTGAGACATTTGACTCATTTGAGGTTGAGTGAGTAGCTAGCAGTTGGCAACAGAAACAGTGACTTAGTGTCAGTCGAAAGCACAACAAGAGCAGGAATCTCGGAAAACATTTCAGAGAGCTTTTTGCCGAGTACAGTTTCCAGTCAGATATTTTCAAATAAGTAGCGTTATTCTTAGTGCTTTTTCGACTGTCGCTCAACTGGTTTGCGGATTTGCTCTCCACTTTTCGGCTCGCTCGCAGCAGCAGTAAAAGTAGTACTATGTACCTATGTAGTACTTGCTTTGTTCCGCGTATTTTTAACAGAACAAACAAGCTTAAATTTACATGGAAAATTTCCTACACTTGATTTTTCTTCTACGTTTTATTTTTTTTAATAGAAACTAGAAAAATGAACCCAGCATAATATTATTCTACATGAAAGCGAAAAATAACTATGAAAATATTTAATATTTAACATAATATTTATCGAGCATTCACAAATCCCATTTAGTGCAGTCTGGAAAGAAGCGACAGCTGCAAAAAGTAATTTTGCTTTAATGTTTTTCTTGATAAATGCTCATTGTTAGTTGCAATAAAAATTTTTCGCTTCCTAGAAAAGATAATCATAAAAATGCCTAAATACAGTTAGCCTTTCTGCTATCATCCACACATCCTTTCAAAAGTACACGTAGTTTTTATTCTGAATTCATTCCTTTACTTTTAATTTATCAAGTAGTACGTTTAGATTCACGTTGAATTTTTTTTGAATTTTTGATAACGATGGCAAACTTAAGGAAATCCGATTTCTTGACCCTTTGCGTGTTCTGTTTAACTATCGTTCTAATACCTACATCCTACGGTAAATTTTTAGCACATCGTCATACTTAAACTTTTAAATAATTTTTATTTTAAAAAATGAAAATTTTTGTTGCAAACAAACTTCATTTTACAGCTTTGCGTTGCTACCACTGCTATCCCTGTGCCAATGACGACGCAGGTGTCTCCCAGGTTTGTGACACGGAAGGCTACCCAGAGGGTCAAGGATATCACGCATGCTCATTTTTTTACATTTTACAGCTTTGCGTTGCTACCACTGCTATCCCTGTGCCAATGACGACGCAGGTGTCTCCCAGGTTTGTGACACGGAAGGCTACCCAGAGGGTCAAGGATATCACGCATGCTCCTTTGAGATGGGCGCAGGTAGCGTCAGAAGGAAACGATGTGTATGTCTGTATCCCTAAATATATCAAAACTCTGTTTTCCGTAATCCTAATGTAATGAAATTTAATGCAGAAAGCTGATAATTATTTTCTTAGGTCTGGCTAAGGCACGACCCTGATCACCCAATAGTCACATATGAAGATGGCCAACACCGTCCAACACATTGCCATTTATCCCCGTTTGACGACATTAATGAAGATTGTTTCTGCTTTACTGACGACTGCAACAAAGGGAAATTTGTACCCACCTTTGACCCTGAGACAATGCAACGAATTGGTTGAGAGATTACTGCAATGATTTCTTTGGATTTACAATACTGGTGACATGACGCTTTCTCATTTGACAAAAATAAATTGCCTGAACTGGTAATATTTGTAGTGGTCGTAGTAATAGAATATGAAATTTATGAATATAAAAATATTCCAAGCAATAAAGTTTTGTTGTATTTAAAAAAAATTCAAATGAACTGGAAATGAATTTATTTTGAAACCGTTTTTTTTTCTTTTTTATAAAATTAGTTGATACAAACTACCCTTATTTTTGCGACTGCAAATTTAAAAAACAATAAGGTCAAAACTGTCTCATTAGCATACTCAGCAATTGAATCTTCGTCAGTAGTGGTTTTCAAAAACCGTTGAGCATCCTTTCTCGACATCAGGGCAGCTTCGACAGCTATACCCAAACGAATCTGCTGGTTATAGCTAAATGTTGTAAATGTAGCCGCTGTAAAACAGGAGTAAAATAAATTTTAATCGATATTCTAAGGTCATTACGTAAAATTGTCTGAAATTTGACTATGAAAGCAGCGTCATATTATTTTACAGCTTACCAGCATCTCCTTGTTGTCCACCTTGAAATAAAAATTAATAAATAATGTAATTTTTGTATTGCAATTAACAAATTTTTTAAGCAAAAAACGTTATTGACAAAACCTGTAATAAAGTCCACTTCCACAACTGGCTTTCCATTAAATTCAACTTTCTCTAGCGTTCCAGGAAAATTAGAAAGGGCTATCGTTCAAAATCAAAATTAATGAAATTCGCAAGTATTCTAAATAGTTATGCAAACTAGTTAAAACATTTTTATGTTTTTACCTGTGGACACCATTCTATTTTTTGTCAGAATCTGATGCACTTTATAAAAGTGATATCCTGCAATTTCCGAGTAATACTGTATCAAAGTTGGTATTGCAGACTGTCTTGCGTTTTCCATCATTCTATCAATTGTAACAAGTCTCTCAACAGGATCAATAAACTCTGTTGCAGTTGGTATTTCAAAAACGGCGGCTGTGAACTGATTCGAAAGCTTTCTATTTTGACTATAACCCGGCACTGGCATGGCACTTACGCACAGCATTGGTCCATACTTTTTCCCCCTTTTGTTGTATCTGTTACCTTCCTTTAAACTTTGGAAAATGGCAGAAGAAAAGGCAGAGACAATTACACTTGTAAAACTCACACCATAAAAGTTTTTGATATCTTTAACAACTTGAATAGGGATGGGCTCAGTTCTAGCACACACTTGATACCATATTTTGTACTTATCGGGTATCCTCCATGGAGGATTTTTGACCACGTATGAGAGCAAATACGACATGCTCATAAATCCAGTGATGGGAGCAGCCAAAACGTGCCGTATATTTTCTATGGGAGATCTTTGTGGCAGACGGGCAATAGGAATTTTAACGTTGCTCATGGAAGATTCGCAAAGTCCTTCGAGAAGGGCTGTTAATAAACTAAATCCATCGCCAAGGCTGTGATGAACTTTTAAAATGAGCACACTTGCCAATTGGTGAGAATGCGAATTTTGGTCATTGTAGCTCTCAACAACGCCAAGTTGCCAAGGACTTTGCCCAACTGGAAACCGGGCGTTTAACAATTTTTCAACCAAGTCATTCAGTTCCTCTTCGGTGACACTTTCCCCATTCCTCGCAGTAACCACTTTTACATGGTCATCCAAACAAAATTTAACAGCCGCCCGCTTCCAAAATACAAATCCACAATATCTCACTGGATACTGCTGAAATTTTTCAAATGCTAACTCTCCAGTACTGGATTTTTCTACCCAGTTTTTCCTAACACGATCCTTTATCTCCTCGAGTGTCACATTTCCTTGGATGACTATTGTCACCACAATGTTTGAACGGGGTGCAGTTTTTTGAAAGTAGTCGTTAGCAAACAAGGCACTAGTTCCAGTCAAAATCTCATCCAGATCGGGGCGAAAAAACTTTGCCAGTAATATTACAACCAGGCGGAAAATGAAGACGGGAATACTGAGAATATATATAATTGTAGATGTCAACGTAAAAATTATTCCCAGCAAAGTTTCAAAATTGTCAAAACATTTTGTTGTGGAAAATGTCATTTTGTGACTATTTTAAAGTAAATTATGTAGGATTATTTATTATATTTTTAGAAAATTGTATTATGAATTAGGGAGAACAGCAAATTAATAAATTTGGTACGGTAGAAAATTATTTAGGATTTTTGCCTCCTCAACCATTTTTTGGATCCAAAGCAGCTGTACCATTTACAAAGTGATGATGATAAGCAACAGATTAACCAATATGCACACTTTTTTACATTCATACTTTTATAGTTTGTTCACTTTATTTGTTTTTACTGTTTTTTTGCTGATAGGCAAAGTAAATATTTAAGACGGAGAAGTGTATAATTATGAATTAATCGTAAAAGGAGGTCAGGGTCAAATTTTTATCATATCAACAAGCAATACCAAACAACTTCTTTGGCAGGAATTTCATTCTGCTTGCGTGTTCCTTTCATTTATCAACGAGTGAAGCAGCTGAATCTCTTTAGTCAAATGTTTCAAGAATTGACCTGCATCCTTCCTCGTCATCAGCTGCTTTCTCAGCGACTACGCCAACTCGCATGTGCTGATTGTAACCGAGAGTCATGATACCCAAACCTTACAATAGTACAAAACAAATAGATGATTAACTTCTAAATAAGTTAATTCTCTCTGAAAAATGTAAAATGATGGAACAATATTTTACCTCCATCTCCTTGTTGGCAGCCTACCACAAAATCGGCAGCAAGTAGATCCCTCCCATTCAGCTTGAGCTTCATCAGCACTCCAGGAAAATTTGTTAAGCCTGTAATTTCAAAACATGAGCAAAAAATTACTCAACTTATCTACATATAAATAAAATAATTGTGAATATAATATTTGAATGAAACATACCCGTGGAAATTATTTTGTTTGTCATAATGGCTTCACACACTCTATGAAAATGAGCTCCAACCAAGTTGAATAAATAAGGTGTTAAAATTGGCATCAAAGAATTCTTTGTAGTTTCTAAAATCAAATTAACAGTTTTTAATCGTTCCACAGGATTGGAAAAAGATTTTGTAGGTATATTAAAAAGTGCTGCTGTAAGATGATTAGTTAGCATCCTCTTTTTCTCTTGACCAATTGCCGGTAATATACTAAGACATAACATGGAGTTGTTATTAACTTTTTTAAACTCTTCCGTTTTTGGTGACCCCAAATGTTTATTAATAGCCGCAGAAAATGCAGAAAGAATGACGCTAGTGAAACTGGCACCAAAGTGATTTTTGATTTCTTTAACAGTCTGAATAGAGATGGGCTCGGATTTGGCACAAACCTGGTACCATTCCTTGCGCTCCTCTGGAATCTTCCATGGTGAGTGTTTGAACTGATGAGAAAGGATGTACGACGCCTCCCAAAATCCGATAATGGGAATTGACACCAAAAACAAAAGTTTTTGTCTCAGAGTTCGTTTTGGCAGGTTAGGAGAAGCCTGCTTCACACTGTCCATGGGACATTCGCAGAGTTCAAAAAAAGCCGTTAAGAGACTGAATCCGTCTGCGAGCGCGTGATGAGTTTTCAAGATAACTACACTCTTTTGTCTACGGCTAGGCGAACCTCCGTACTTTTCAATGAGATGGATTTCCCAAGGGCTCTGTTTTCTGGGAAAATGAGAATTTAGCAATTTTTCGACAATGTCATTCAATTCCTCTTGCTCAACAGGCTCCTCATTATCACTAGCCAGCATGACATGATTTTCAAGAGAAAATGTGTCTGTTGCATTTTTCCAAAATGTAAATCCCAGCCATCTTTCTGGATACTGTTGAAACTTTTTAAATGTCGGTTCTCCACTGTCTAGATTTTTTGCTTGTATCCAGTTTCTCATCACGGTGCTTCTGAGTTCCTGCAAGGTTAGTTGACCTTCAAATGCCATGGTGACGATAATGTTTGACCGTGAGCATGGCGCTTCTGTAAAGTAGTCGTTGACGAGCATGGAAGTGAATCCGCTGAGAATATCGTCTAGATCAGGGTTACTCAGTTTGGCAAAGAGGGTCACAAAACAACGGAATATGTACACCGGAATGCTTAAAAGTAACAAAAATATGTATGAAAATGTTAAAAGTGCTCCGTAAATCACTTTTAAATTGTCTACTGAACTTTCAACAGACTTCTCCATGATTTTACCCAACTGAAGAATAGACACTACTAATGCTTTAGCTGGTGGGGCAGTAGAAATGAATTATCTCTAAAACTTTGTTCAATATGACCGTTAAACAAACCTTCCGAAACTTATTGAGAACAAGATCGAAATTTATTAACGAATTCGTATACTTTGTTCCTTCAACGCAGTATTCTCTTACTTTTTGTGCCAAAGAAACAAGCACTTTCATAATATTTTTCCAAAGTCGTGTAAATCGCATTCCTACACTTTTTGCATCATTTTGCACTGCTGCGCTGCAAAAGAAAAACCCTGATGAACCATTTTTCTATTTGTAAATGATAGCATAAATAAATGGATGGCATTATAAAAACCAAAGATAATCCAACTTATCTGCTAATTCAGCATTTTTTAAACTTACTTTTACTTACATGTCACGTTCTAATGACATGACATTTTATAACTTGCTGTAAATACAGCGGATATTGTAAAACAAATCGAGAAAATTCGATTACAGTAGCATTTTTGGTTCTCATTAAATACGTTTCTTTCTCTACTCTCTGATTATTCAAATAATAACGTGGCCTTTTAGCTTTTTATGATTTTGTTATGCTATGCTAGATATATTTTATTCCGAGAGGCTTGTTTAATTGATAAGCATATCTGGTCCACAAACGCAATGTTGACGTATTATGTTTTGCCAATTTCCAAAATCTGGTCCATTTTCATCCCGGAAAAATTATGATTCTCAAAAATTCAGTTAAAATAGAGTATTTATAAAAATTGTTTCTTCCAAATCTGTGATGGTGTTTTATTCAATGTTCTAAGAAATTTGTATTTCAGCAGCAACAAGCTTGCTCTTTTCCACTGATCCGTAATGGCTAAACTTCCTCCTTTCTCCCTCGTACTTATTTCAGCAGAGTAAACTGACCGTTAATTGACACTTTTGGAGCAGGAGACTAAATAAAATGGGTACTGCATTAAAAATCATTTACTATGCAATGAAATAAAATAGAAGTAAAAAACACAAAATGCATTGCCTGATTCTGGCTTGCTTAAAAATTTGTAACGCACAAAGTTGCCCAACTTTAATGCTGTCAGTACCAGTCCGACAAGTAAATACCTCCACAAAAGTAAATTTTTAGTTATGGATGCAAAAAAGGTCTACCGTTTATAAAGTGATAGTTCAAATAAACTTATTTGAAACGAGTTTTTTAAAAATTTGTGTGAATATTTTTTTGCCTTATTCGTTTTAATGTTTTTTTGACACGAAAAGTAAATATTTGAGACTAATCAAGACCTAGGTGTGGATGGCTATACATATACCTAACGTATTTTGCACGATTTCCATGGTGGTTATCGGTTACGCCTTCTTTTCCTTAATAGTGGAGTGAAGCCGCTGAATCTCTTTAGCCAGGTATTGCAAAAATTGATCCGCATCCTTCCTAGTCATCAGCGCCTTTTCAGCGACTACTGCGACACGCATGTCCTGATTGTAACCCAGAGTCATGACGCCCAAACCTTTAAACCATAAATGTATTTTTTTAACTGCTGATGATTTTTTCATAGAGTCTGTCTTGTAAAATCAAATTATGAAGAAGAAAAAACATTTAATTTAATTACCACCGTCCCCTTGATGGCAGCCTACTATAAAATCAACACCAAGTAGAACCTTCCCATTTAGCTTTAGTTTCGTCAACACACCAGGAAAATTTGTTAAACCTGGAATTTTAAAATATCAAAATAAGTCAAATTAAAGTTTAAATAAATATTTTATATACATAAAAATTTCAAATTAGCGCACCTACAGAAATCGCCTTATTCGTCATTATGGCTTCACACACTTTGTGAAAATGGGCTCCCAACAAAACTGAATAATATGAGCCTAAAACGGGCATCCATGATTTTTTTGCGCTTTCTAAAATCAAATTCACAGATTTGAGTCGCTCCATGGGATTAAGATCCGATTCTGTGTAAATATTAAATAGTGCGGCTGTAAAATGATTTGTTAGCTTTGTCTTATCCTTTGTGCCAGTTACAGGTAATGTATTCATGCACAGAACGGACTTGCTACTCAGCTCTTCCAATTTTTCCGAGCCCAAAAATTTGTTCATAGCCGCGGAAATTGCAGAAAGTATGACGCTAGTGAAACTGACTCCAAAGTAATTTTTGATTTCTTTCACAGTCTGAATGGAAATTGGCTCGGACTTGGCGCAAACTTGATACCATTGCTTGCGTTTATCAGGAATCATCCATGGGGACGGT
>JAANSP010000719.1:0-18988 GCA_036850745.1 Homidia socia | reverse complement strand
TTTTTCCTACCTGGTAGATGGTTCTGGGGTAACCGTGATGCTAGCCAATGTACCTTACTTATAGTAATATAAAGTCTCCTTTACTTTCGACGGATGAAAGCAACTGGCAAGTGGACAAAAGGTACAAGCATGTCTGCCTAAATGTCCTAAAAGTTAATATTATTCGGATTTTCTCCAGTTTTAGGGCTGAAATCAACTTTATACACTTAAAAATATAAATGGGGCGTATTCAGAATTATATAAAGTTTTTCATTTCCCTTGAGCTAAGTAAAATTTCCTTTCGAACAAATTTATTTTGCAAAGGAATCATTATTCTGTACAACTTACCTTGATCAAATCCACACCAATAAATCTGAAATTACTATATTTTAGTCATTAATTGAGCTAAAATTTGCTCCATATTTTCAAGTAAGGTAATACTACACTATTATTTTTACTGGGTATTCATTCGCATACATGTAGCGTTAAACTCGTGATAATTTTACAAGACAATTAATTCACACCACCTGCGAAATGCATATTGCGGTATTTGATTTGACATTACGTGAACATTTTAACTCGACCTGCTCTTTTTCCGGAAATTTTTGTTTAATAAATCGTTTCTGCATCTGTATCTGGCAACAAATGCTTAGGTGTTATACAATCAGTCTGTTTGGCCTACACTTGTTTGTGACGTTGTAGGATTTACTTAAAAATTGCTTGCATAACTTTTTTCTGTTGCTCAGGACATAACGATGGGTTTGTCAATTGTCAGGTAAGAAAAGTATGATATCTAGTTGCAACATTAATCAACTTGACTAGCAACCAAGTGCTTCCTTCGTTCTGTATTTCAGTTTGTGGTAAGTATAACAGGTAAACGTTTCAGTAATATGAAAATGGGAATGTATCTAAATTTGTATGCCTGTAAAAATTTGAGGTGATGACACTTTCAATGCAATGGTGCAAAATACGAAAATATCAAATTTTCTACGTAGTTCTTGTCAAGTATATTTAAAATTAAATTTTGAAATTGATAGCATAACCTATCTTTTAACTTTTGATAGTAAGAACAAAAAAACATCCCTTAACAAAAGCTAGTGTACGCAAAAATTTTTTGTGCAACAATAATGACTCTCCAATCTTGTTATCAATTTATCTATCTTCTTTCAATAGTTAAAAAGTAATTATCTAGGATCTGGCCTCTTTGATGAAATTATGAACTGTCAATAGTAATTTCATCTAATGACTTTTTCGTAATTAATAGGATGTAATTTGGAGTAATACAACTAATTAAGTTAAAATACTAATTCGAAAATGATTGTAGTATAAACTAGATGTAGATAAACTAAATTTTTCGATTTTTATACTGACTATGGGCGTTTAATATGACGAAACATTATGAATCAGTAAGAATAAGAAATAATCTGATATAAAATTTTCAACTTCTACCTTGAGACATATTATATAATAAATTTATTGCAATTGCATGCTTCCCCATTACGCTTTTTGGAAAAATTCAGTCATCTTGCCAACTAATCAAATCAGCCATCAGAGAACCATAATTTTATTATCGCTCATGTAATAATTAATATTATATTTACCCCATTCGTTTTCACTTTGCTTTCCCCATTATTGTACTACAATTTCAAGTTTAAAATTTAAAGTTGTATCGCCAATATTACCAGAGAGCAAATTCTAAAAAATTTTACCCCATTCGTTTTCACTTTGCTTTCCCCATTATTGTACTACAATTTCAAGTTAAAAATTTAAAGTTGTATCGCCAATATTACCAGAGAGCGAATTCTAAAAAAACAATTCAAACAAAGCCAGAGCTGTGTAGTAGCAGTAACCGCAGCTCATTCGCTCCCTCATCGTCATACCAATACTCACCCTCAAATTCGTTTCCATCACAAACTCGTAGAGAAAAGAGAACAGCATCTTCAGTCAATCTCACCACNGAAAAGAGAACAGCATCTTCAGTCAATCTCACCACCACCACTGCCACCAACATCGCTTGTCCGTCGCTTTCTCGTTCCACCAACAATTCTCCTCTGTGAGATCATTCTGCAGTTTGGTTACACATGCCATACTACTACTACAAGTCTTTACTACCCCGTTTGACTCATCTATCTGCCACCAACGCAACCAGTCAGTCAGTCTGCTGTTCAAAGAGAATACAAGAGTAGTAGTGGGATACAAAATAGCATTACACACCGCACCACCGTGCATGACTTTCAACCACTCTTGTTGTGGCACCATTTCTTCTCTTTTTTCTCCTCTTCTTATCATCATCTACAAGGACGACGATATACCCTCTTGCCAAAAGAACTCTCTTTTATGCCATCACCACATATGCACTAAAACCTCTTGTTTCGGTGAGTGAGGCACATGCAGCAGCAGCAGCATTACCAAACTTGTCCATTTACTTGAAACGGAAAATCGGTGGTGGTGGTGGTGGCGATGTGGTGCCTCTTCTTCATCTTTACTAGAACGGCAGCAGCAGTGGTTTTTGTAGGGAAAACAGAGAGAAAGACACCCGTTTCCCCCTCTCCTTCCACTATCACATCTCAATTTGAACGGCGGAGAGGATCATCACATAACAAACTGTTTGCACTCGTTAACAGTAAACACACATGTTTGGATGGTGGTGGAAACTGTAACGGTTTCTTTACGTGTTTTCGTTATATTTTCACTTAATATTTTGTTGGCTGTTTAAAAAAACTGTCAGAAAAGTTACCAAAGTCTCTCTAGTCTTTGAATATGATTTAAAAGATTTAAAATTCAAAAAATTGTGTAGTTGTAAATGACAAAAAAATTGGTGCTGTTTCCTGGTATCCGTGAAGAGTGAAATCCTTTTGAAAAAGAAAAGTAGCAAGTTCCCCGTGCCGTGCTCTGTGTAGCAATAATAGTAGCTGCAAGATCCAGCGAGTGCGCATTTACAAAACTAAAATCTATAAGATTGGGGCAATGCAAACAACTGTCCTGTTTTTTTACTTTTTACATTGAAATTGTTAAATTAAGCTATTGTGTTTCGTTTTCAATAAATGTAGTCACACGCTGTAGCATTTTATTTAGTTTTTCAATTATATTTTGGTGCAAAAAAGGTGGTTTAACATTAAAGTTTCAAGTTTTACAAAAGTTTGCAGTATTTCCCAAGGAAGTATACAATTTTATTAACCTCATAGTTGTACCACAAGAAGAAGCTACTGCTTCATATCCTCATCGGTCATGTTTATGCATACCAAGTTACCAGTAAGTTCCCAAACCCCGAATTTTTTTTGTGACACAATTCATTTAGTTTAGGGGCTTTTAATGCAATAGCAATAAGAAGGCTGCCTCACAATGTATGATTTTATCGATGATGTTAAATTCGTATAATTTTTTGGTTAACACCAAACGCTCAAGCAGTTACTTTTACTAATTATTATTGTTGTGGCAGAATATTCTACTTTAAAGGATTTTAAGGTGGTTTACATCATGTTTTATACCTTTATCCATATCTTGCTAAAAATGTTTTGGCTTTTTTAATACATATAGTAAACTAGTAAAAATTATAACAACAGCAGTACGGAATACTTACTGAGTCCTCCTTGTTGTATGATCCCACCTAAAACTAAAATAAATTCCCTTTCTAAATACTAAATACCTATCTGTTGCTGTAATATCAAAAATTGCTAGTTCAAAAACAAGTTCCCATTGTTAGTAACGTTTCATAAAATCTCTCAAGATACTTACTTATGAAATCTGATGGAAAATATTTTAAACTGCAAAGCCATGCTTAGTATTGTGTAAAATGGACGAATAATTTAATAATTTAGAACAGTGCCAAAGGCATGTAGGGTATGAATCACAAAATGCTAGTGCGAAGCTACGTGTCAATTTAGCTAGTGGCTTAATCGAAAAGAGAAACCTTTTGACATGACAAATGTTCTAGTGTGTATCAAAGTATTATTTTTCATTAAATTGGCATGCGTACCACTTTTCGAATATAGGAACAAGTTGGAAATTTAATCTGGTCTTGGAAAAGTTCATTAAGAGAAAAGGCTCTCACAAATTTTCATCACATGTGCCAATTTCGACACCTAATAAACGCTCTAATTGACTCTGTTCTTATGCAGTGTGTAATTCTAAAAAGACTAAAACATTCAAGTAAAAAGCAACGTAACAATCAAAGTTCGACTTTTGTACTTTTACAATTACAAATCAACTAGAATATAGTTTATCTTTTTGTCCGTATCGCAGAGAAATATTTTAAAATTTTATCCATGCATCAAGTTTAGGGAACTGTGGAAAAATGGTATTGGTGCGAACAAGTACATTTTGTACATATTATACAAAACCGACTTTTTTCTCCTCTTACTTCATTTCCACTGAAATTTACTAGTCTAGCTTGCTAGTAGTCACGTGAACACCACTACCAGTTCAAGTTGCAGTAAGTTCCCCTGAAAAAAATCCAACTAATCTTGCTAGTCCAAGTAAGAGAAAAGTTGTTGGAAAAAAGTAGGCGTGTTGATTAAAAGAAAGTCAAAGTGTGAGACAATAAAACGGGTTAAAATGAAATGAGCACACAGCATTAGTATATTTATATACATGCCTGCATATTACTTTGCCGATTAGCAAGAAAGAAAGCACAAAGCTTGGAAGAAGAGCAATGCTTTCCGCATCAAAAGGAAAAAAAACAATATTGAGGGAAAACTGAGAAACAATGGGAGTCATAACAAAATAGACTTTGGTTAGTAAACATGCTTCTGGCTGTCGCACTACTAGCGGCAGTGGTACAGCTACTACAGCTACAACTAGTACTACTTTTGAACAACTATTACGACAAACTAACCAGTAGTTTTGTCTTGGATGCCAGAAATAAGCAAAAAGTCAGCAGTAGTCACTTAGTTACTTAGTTAGAGTTACTTATGTGAAAGACATTGGATAAGGGGGAGGAAAGACAAAACGACGGGAACAACTCGACGTCGACAACGTCGGCATTGAGATATATTGGAGTGTTTCACCGGAAGAAACTTTTGACTTTTGGGGTTCGCTAATCGTAAGTTATAGAGTCGCCTTGTACGTATTCACAGTTTACACCAGTAGTGCAGTTCCTCTTCTTCTTCCTCTCTCTCTCTCTCTCTCTTTTCACTCTCAACTTTTTTCAACTCTGGGTGTAAATGACTGTCCCAGTGTAAAAGGAGTGAAATAAGTAAGTAGTCGAAACAGTTGTAGTAACATTAGAATAGTCCGATGAGAGAGAGACTGAATAGTATATGATATTGTAGTCGAAGTTGCCAAAGAGTGGAATAAGTAAGAGAGTGAAAAAGGAATCGTAGAGTGGAGACAGGAAAAACAGTCAGAATAAGAGATAGTTACATAGTTTTCACCCGATTTGAGTTCCGTTATGGTTCTCTTTGTGGGTCCTTTCGGGCTTTCTAAATAATCTATGGATGGAAATTGTCCTCTGTGTACTTCCATCTAGATTTTCGACCCACTAGATTCATATAAATATATCCATACTTTTACATTTTTAGGTGACTCAATTCTCTCCTCTCCTCCATCCTCCTTCTCCATTCATTGTACTCACAGACAATAGGAAATGGAAATGTTTTTAGGTGTTTGGAAAATAAGTACACGCCGCGTACATACGTTTGTAACAGTTTGTCACAGAGTAAAAGTGCAACTTTAAAAACTCTTCTTCCTCCTTCTCTACTTTACTTGTACTTTTTACAGCTTCGCAAAATATACATAGATATATACCTACCTACCGACATACCATCCAAATACAAACACACACGCATAATAATATACGCCATTCACATTTTACATGTGACCATTCATCCCCTCTCTATAAGGAAAAAATAAAATAAAGAAAGTCAACTCAACTATTTCTTAACTAAAACATAGACACAAGACGTTACTTACTTTCTTAGAAAATATACCTCTCTCTCTCTCTGCCGCACAATGGAGTCCAGCCGAGAGAAAATGTTTAAATAGACAAAAGTACACACACAGAGAGACAGCAGCGGCAGTAAGAAGAATTGAATATATTGTTCATTCGTTTTGTTCGTTCACACACAAGTTTTTAAAGCTTATGCTCAAGTTGAATATGCAGAGAAAACATTTAGCACTTTTAGTTACACACTTGGACAATGAATGGGCTTCAAGTCAGTGAAACTGTGTTTCTTTTACACCAAATATGCATTTGGCACTTTCTTCATAAAATGTACCCTTCCACTTTTCCTTCTATTGCCACATATTATTTCCTTCTTGTTCTTCTTAACAATGCTTGTGCAGTTATAGAAGGGCATACGATAACGGAACGGAATGTACATATGTAGTTACAACACCAAGCAAGCGGAAAAGCGGCAAAAGTACACGACTTTTTTTCAAACATAAATGTAAATGTATGTTTGCAGTATGCAAGGATTGAGATATTTATAAAGAAGGGTGGAAAAAACTACTGCAAAAATTTAGTCATTCACTTAACTCTGGCTGAGTCTCTGGTGTGCAGAACCTAATTCTAAAGACATTCTTTTTTCATTTTTTTCGTCTTCTTCTTTATCTGTCTCTCTTTACGAAGTGTTAAGCAAGTATTTTGGCAGTTACACATAGTGTGTGATCTTTGCTACTAGTCCACTCGTCCTCAACTTTACTCACTTGCTCCACTACTGCCTGATGATAACTATGATGGTGAAGTTGAAGCTGCTAAAAGTGGTGTACTTTGAAAATTCCAAGTTTATTATTATCTTTCCTCGGGAAAAGCAATGTTTCCACCATATCTTTTTATAAAGAGGAGGAAGTGAGTAAGTGTACATGTGTCTGTGTGCTGTTTGAACGGCAATAAAGTTGAGTCACAAGGAAAGCAAATATTATTATTATGCAACCTAGTTAATAGCATTTCTCTCCCTCTCTCATTCTCTTATTTTTTATCCGGAAGAGATAGATAATAGATAGATGGGTAGAATGTGAATACAAGCCATAAGCCAGAACCAGCCCCAAGTCTATATTTTTCTACCTCTTTGACACTCCATCTTCTTCTTGAGATACTTAACACGAGATAATTGCATAATGGGAGTTCAGCAAAAGAAAAGAAATATGCAATCTATAGAGTGATTAAATTTTCTCATCTCTATAGTACTTTAACCAGTACTTTTCTCTTTCATCTACCAGCCTATACACAATTGCTAACTAATTAACGGTGCTAAACGAATAACAAGGGATTTTGTTCCAAGTCGTAGTACTATTTAAAAAGTTATAGGTGGTTGCTTTTCGGATTTTGACAAAAACCTGTTCAATGTTTGCCTAAAAAAGTGTACCAGTTTTGTTTGTTTTTTTCATGTAACATGTATGGACATATTTTGTTTTGGGGCTACGTGCTAAAAGTTTTATGGCGACAGAGTTGTAGAGCAGCTTATTAACATTAGCAAGTACCTGCTAAGTAGTTTTCTTCGTATTCACAACCTCTTTGTGTTCAATTCAGTTGGGAGATCTGATTACAGCTTCTCACTAACAAGATAAACATCTCCTTTTGACACAATATGGTGGTGGTGGTGGTGGTGTACCTACACTTTTGATTCAACATTTTTGTAGTGTGTGCCTAGCTATAAACGACTGTGATTCATGGGTAATCCATCCATCTATAAACGTTCTCTGTTACTATATTATTAGCTTCACGGCACTGATCCCATTGAAATTCTGAGATGGGAATATTTCTTATTTTCCTCTATATTTTATACTCAAGATGATGATGAGTATTTCTAACAATCAAAAAGCACCTGTAAGCAATCACGATAAAATGAGAGGGGAGGTTTTATCTTGATGCAAAAAGGAAAGAAAGTTGCTCTTTAAAGTTATTGTGGTAATATCTCTGGGTGTAGCGAAAAGTATTCAAAAGAATGTTGTATGGGAACAGAAACAATACTTGGTAGTTTGCTCTTGAAAGTATTTGTTACTTTTCATTGGATACCTACCTATCCTTCGTATTTACTTTTTTTAATTATGAGATAATTTTCCCCAACCCTTTGCTACGGGTAGTTTATCGGTTTGTGTAACAAAAAGATTTTTTTCAACAGCATACAGATTGCCATATTTACCTAAAAAAAATTGCCCATCTTTTTTTAGTTTTTTTGTGTTCATTTTTAATTAACTTTTACAAGCCCATGCTCCTCAACAATTCAATAAGCAGTTTTTTTTGTAATTACATCACAGTTAATCAGCCCCTTTTCCTCCAATGTAGTAATAAAAGCAGTCTGATTGAACTCTGTACTGCTCTTTCTGTCTCAAGTGTGCGTGCGTGTGTGCTCATTCATGCATGTTGCACAAAAATAGGATAATCATTACTTCATTACACGTGCGTTACGTGGGGAAAAAGTAATTTTGAAGCATTCCTGATCTTATCTTTCTCTGCAAATAGAATATGGAGGAGTCTTCATACGTGCCCAACTCGATTCCACCATCCCTCGTCGTTTTCTCTCAAGCGGGATACGGCGATACAATACGGATGCAGCGGCCATTTGGATCCCAGGTAAGCAGATTTTGATTCGTTTTTAAATATTCTGTTTCCTTTTTTAAACGTGTTACCCATTAATAACGTAATGTTATCATTAATGCTAAACTAAAAATTACTTCAACATTATCATGGTATCAGTGGCAGCAGCACCCATTGTTGTATTAATATAACAACTGGAAATTGTTTTCTTTAAAGTCATAAAAATATATGTGGTCAAGAGATTGTCAAAAAGTTGGTGGTTCAATTCATTACACAGGCTTTATTCACTACTACATAACTACAAGTAATAGTACGGTGTAAGGAGGAGGGAAACTGGTGATTTTACAACTTGATAGCATTATTTTGGTGAATTTTCTTTTTAATCCTCTCCTCTGAAAACTTGCCTCTTTCATCTTTTGTCACATTCCCGTGTTCACTTCATTGCAGTCAACTATTTTCACTTGCCTCTAGTGGATCTCTTTGTTCTTGCCGTCGTCGTTTTCTCATTTATTGAGTGTGAGGAGGAGGAAACATGCACATTATAGGTTTTACTGAAGAAAGGGAGAAGTGAAATGGGAAAGTAGAAACATCATCATCATAAGCACAGCAGCAGCATGATATTATTATCAAACAGTGTATATGATGATACTCACATGATGTTATGCATAGTGCGGAGAATAATATTTTGTAAGAACTGCTTTTAAAAGAAGAGAAAGAGGAAGAAGAAGAGGACTAAAAGTGGAAGTGTTTCTTTTGTTATTGTCATCCTTCCCGGTACCTTTTATTTTCTACTAATATTTCTCCCCTTCTTGTTCCTATTGTTTCAACAGAAGAGAATAATGAAAATTACTGGCAAAGTAACTAGTTAACATTACTACACAACATGTATTTTAGTCTAGTGAAATGCATGTGTGTGTGGTTGTACTATGGCAGTATTAATGTGGCGGTGTTGGTGGTGGATGGCAGGTATAATAATCATAAGAATAACTTTGCTCACTTTTTTGTTCTCTCTCTCTCCCTCTCAATGTTTCCGAGTATTATCATTATGGGAAGGTAAGAAGAAGAATTTCGATTTACTTCAAAAAGTACGACATTTTAAGAGCAACTTAGTGCTTCCTTACTTAAGCATTAATTAAAACCTGCTCTCTAATAATGTTGAATTTAGTTACACTATCTCGTTGGGATGCATGCCTAGCTGCTTAAGCTGTCGGATGGTATCATGAACTCAAGTTTCTTTTTACCCGACACGCTTTGCAAGGTTCAAACTTCTTTATTTCACCAGATAGATGCATGCATCACCACCGGGAAAGGGTGAGAGGTGGTAGTGGTGGTGTGCCGTGGTGGTGATGGTACAGCAGTAGTACTCTTATTACAACCATTCTTTTTTTGACATAGCAGCTCCTGTTTTGTATGTTTTTTGTGCTTCTTACTACCAAAAAAGCCATTCACAGAAAAACGACAAGAATATCGAGAAAGACAAAGAGAAAGCGGGAGATAGAGAGAAGGATGGAATGTGAGCTGTGTTCGTGCTGCATAATGCCTCTCTCTCTCTCTCTCGCCGGTGTAACTTGGAAACGCAAGCGAGAAAAATATATCTCTGTATAGAAAAAGAAATAGTGAGCACTCTGGTGACAGCTAGTCTTTACACTAATTGCCTCATAATCCGGAGCTCTCAAGTGATATTATTGTGTCGACAAAAGACTCCTGTTATGACCATGTAGCTCACTCAAGAAAAGTCATGCATACCAATCCAACAACTTGAGAATGGGGTTTGGCTTGTTGGCCAATGAAGACCAACATTATCACCACCGTAACTTTACGCATATGCTGATAATAATATATGGTGGTAGTAAAGTACGATACATGGTGCTCATAAAGCTCCACAGCTTTGAACTTTTCCCTGTATCTTTTTCCTCTCTGTTTTATTCCAGTAGGAATATTGATGTTGTGATGGGTAATATATATTAAAATTGTGACTGCGTATAGCAATAACATTTTTCAATCTTTATATTAATAGGTAGAGGTAGATACCCACCATCATGTATTATTATCACACTCATTTGAATTCCGTAAGTTGATGTAGTCCCTCCCTGGAGGAAACTAGATACATGATCTGGAGGTATGAGAAGGACATGCAATTATAATTGACCATCACTTGTGCTATATTAACTAGACATAATATTTGAGTGTTTGGTGAATACGAAACAAGGTTTTTTTTCACATGCTGCATGCGGGCATAACCTCTGTTTAACTCACTCTTGCCATTTTACTTACATTATGAAATGGATTATTTTGAATGTTTTTCAAATTCCATTGGAATACATATTTGAGAAAGGACAGCCTAATAAATTGACTTATTTATTCATCGTTACCAGTACGAATGTTTTGGACTAGAAGGGAGAGGGAGAGAAAAAATGTTACTGAAATTGTTTGCAACGGCGATACAACAACCAAGTCTGGTATAAAAACCTAAGGTATTTTTAATGTACCGTGTAATATGCGGTTGGCTTAAAATTTTAGCAGTTATTACGGTTAATAAAGAGTAGCATCTTTTTTCTTGTTACATTTACGCTCTTTACAGTATTTAGGGCGGCCAGTATTCTTCCGTCCACTGGAAATGATAATGTTGTTTATGTGTACGTTACCTCTTCCCTCTCTCACTTCCTGCATTCTTGCTGTGCAGAGCTCAGACATTATTTTGTACTTTTGTCACGTACGTAAAAAAGCATAATAATCGTTATTGAAACGATACACGTTCCGACTGGTACGGAATTTGAGAAGTAAGGTTTTCGTATTCCCGCAACATCAGCGGCAACATACTAAATGGTCATGATGACTACTGATATATGTAATAAGATTGTTTTTTTTCGAAAAATATTCCAAAGGAATGTAAAAACTTAAATAGCATTAAGCCATGTCATTTTGGATAGGTAGACTGCTCATCATAAACAATTATGATCACACCACCAGTGCGTATTATTTCATATTACCTATATGATAAATGCTGGTTTGGTTTTGGATTTGGATACCAAGAAAATGAAGCAAAAAATTCCTGGTTCTATTTATTTTTACATCTAACTGATTAATATTTTTTGTATATGAATCCATTTTTCTGCTTATCATAAACATTTATCTTGACTTTTCTCCTCGTGTGTGCGTCGTTTACGTGCTTGCCTTTTTTGAAGGGTGTTTTATTGTTTGTTTGAGTGGTGCTCACTGCTCACATACATACACGTCGCTCACTTCACACTTGATATTACAAAAGGTGTTTCAATGGATTTTCATACAATCGTTGACTTTTCTATACACTGCTCTTCCCTTGTTGCTGATGATAATAATAAATGCGTTCACCACACACATAGATTTCATGCATAGAATAATAATAAGTAGGCATTTATTTATTCATCCAGCTGTGACTTTTTGGATTGACACATTTCAAGTTGTTCTTTTGTGCTCCATTTAGGTATGCACATGTCTATAAAAAACTAACTGTTTTTGTTGTATAAATTTGATGTAGGATGGGAAGGATTTGAACCTGACAAATTTGTCCCCTTCTTCATTCGGACTTCGTCATATGGACTCGTACGGAGGACTACCTAGTCAGCTAGTCCACTTACAAAATCCATTTCTCCACCCTGCACTGGAAGCGCGCTTGCCATTCGGGAGCACTGGAGCATTCAGGCCGGTGGTCACATCATCAACATCCTCGACACCAACGTCAACATCATCTGCTGACGAGAGAATTAGCGTGAAGGGACTATCATCTGCATTTACAGCTGCAAATCTTGTCAACAATCGACGGAAGCTGGACTCGATTGTTGAGAGTGTCATTGAGCAGCAGCATCATCAAAGTGGGCGCTCTCGTTCAGGCTCCTCCGCCCCTTCGCAGTCTCAACAAAATGATCAAAATGCATACTCACAACAAGCTAGTGCTAGTGCTGCTGGTGGTGTTATTAATTTGGACAAGTCGACCTCTTCGACCAGTTCAGCAGGTTTCATGAATGGGGGCCAGTCAAGACACAGATCCTCTTCGCCATCAAACATAAATGTACATGTGCCCAACAGCTCCCCTTCGGTTAAGCAAGAGGAGCGAGATCGTGATCGGGCTGACGAGTGTGGTGGGGATGATAGGGATGGAAACGGTACACCAAACTCGGATGTCACGGAAAGATCTACACCCGAAGACACACATCCTTCGAAAAGTAAGAAACAAGTTAATTCTTTTGCCATTCACGCGCTCACCATTATTATTATCATGATATCAGCATCATGGTCACACACTCGTGCACATTTTGTCTGCCTTTCCATTGCATACATTTAACCGGAGAGTAGAAAATACATATTATTATTATTATTATTAAAGCAGGGTGGCACGTTTGACCTTCGTCTGCGCTCTTTATCTTGTGATGGCTATCGATTTCCTCATCATTTTTCCTTCTCTCATGTTCCACATGGATACTTGGACTTGTAACTGCATAAACCTGATAACATTAACTCACACTCTCTCTCTCTGTCTACCTACAGTAAAACGAATATTATTATGGAAACGGTGTCATCACGTCCACGCTCCCACATATTTTATTAATTCCCCACGGTCTTTCAACTAGTTACAATTAACAGTCGTGACTAACAGGTTTTTACTTAATGTTCTGGAATGCATAATTTGAGTTTAAAAAAACCTTGGACTAAGCGATAAATGAAAATTGGAAAAAATGTATTTTTTAAAGCATACAAGTTAATTTTATAATTCTCTCATTAAACAATTGGCTGGTGGTTAGCAAACGTCAGCAAGCCTTTCCGCAGAAGTATTACCTTTTATATGACAGTTACCCTTTGGCGAAAACTTATATAAAATACAAGATAGAAACGGTTAGGGGAAAGGCATTTATTTAGAGAGTCTGCCTACGAAAAGGTAATTTTTCTGTGGTAAAGGCCAACATATGGAGACAGCCTAAAAGAGAAAAAAAGTATAAACACATTTCAAACAGTAGGTTAAGCTTATTGCATGCCAAGAAATCTCAAATAAATGGATATACATTTATTATAAACAAAATAAGGTTCTTGTTCTCCTTGGAGGAGAAATGCTGTTCAAACAGTTGTTGAATCCTCAAATAGTACAAGTCAACTAGTTTCGCTGTTGCTGTTTGTTTGTTCAAGTTGAATGAAATCCTCTGATAGCCCATTCATACGTATTAGTTAGTCACAAGTTACATTTAGAGACGACGGGTTTTGGTATGTCGACAGCTTGTCCATTTCCCTCTTCTCCGTCACTATTTTTTTCCTTTCTCTTTTCTGCTGCCTCTTCAAGCTATAAGGACATTTGATAGCTGGCATGCATATGGATTGCAACAATCCCTTTACCTTGTTGTAATATAAAGCGCATATTTTTTCTTCTGTGTCTGTGCTCGTTGTACTTGGCAAGTACTTAATTTCTACTCTACTTTTTCTAATCCATGAATTGAACATGTAGAAACAACAGTTCAGTGCCAGTCAGCCAAGCACCACAACAACCAGAGCGAGCACAATGAATGAGACCAACCAAGTACACTGAACAGTAAAGACATCTTTACAACTTAGTTAACTTTTCCGTTTGCAAGTCGAAACGCAGAATGGCATCAGATGACTGACTTTACTTAGCAATCTTCCTTTTTTACTTGCTTATAATCGGTACATACCCACTCTGGCACTCTAATAACTTTATTTGTTGATTCCAATTCAGTGATACTCAAATAAAGAGCACACTTATGAGTTATGTGGCTGTATCCATACTTTTACCATCTCCCCGCTCCTTTTACTGACGTCCATGAAAATGTCCAAGTAAACAGATTGTGAACTTGGTATTAAGTAAAGAGATGGACGAGTAAAGCAAAGGTATTTGTACAACTATTCATTCCATTAAAGCTCTCATGTATAGTTTTAGTAGTGATTCTCCCACATTCACAGAAAACTAGCAGCGACCACTAAGTTGCTTCTACGGTTACTGACTACTTAACAATTTGTCCTATATACAAACAAGTTGAAATCTATGATTTTTACATGTCCAGGCTTACTAGTTACAGAACACCCTTTTAACGGGTTCCCCAATGCCACCAAAAAATTTAAATTATTCGTTCACACTATCTATTGCCGAATTACAATGACTACCTGGACCTGATTTCAGCAAAAAATCTAATGCAACTAAAAGACATGAAATGCATGTCCTAATCAAGTTGAATATAGTCATTTTTACATGGTGAATACTTCCCATACGTAAATACAATAACAACTAAGATTGGGTAAATATTACTACTAGAGTCCCGATAATTGTAGTATCATGCACTTTTGTATAATAATATGTGCATGTAAAAATATATATATATATATGTATATATATATAGGTATAAGTATCATTATAAAGACAAAGTAGGCTAGTGGTAATATACATGGTAAGCAAGGATGAGAGATAGATAATGAAAATGAAAAGAGAAAAGTAGAGGATGTTTTCGACTGTCGGATAAAGTCCGTTGTTGATCTGACACGTAATTTCATTATCCTCGTCTTGTTCCGTTTGCCCTCTCCATAATTTTTTGTTGACTTGCTTGGGTTTCCCGTTTGCTTGCCTCCTCCGTCCATGTAATATAAAATGAGAAGACGGAAAGAAAGTACACACACATATTTATACACAAGCATGTGCTTAATATTATAGGGTTGAGAAAAAGCAGTAATGTTGTTGGTGGTGGAAGACATAAGGAGCAAAAGTAACTAACCTTATGTTTAATGGGAGCACACACACACTCCAACTAACTATAAGTCACATATATAAACATTATTCTTGTGTATACACTTTATCTTCTACAAATACTGCTGGTTTGTTTGTACATGGTGCATGAGATTGGATGGATTGAGAAAAGCAAGCAAACTAACAGCAACAACATTGAACTATAAAGAGAAAAAGAAATCGGCCGTGTTTCTTTCTCTCTTTTCTCTTCTTCTTCTTCCTCTTGTTTGATGCTCATACACTTAACTGACAACCATTAAGCTTACAATTGTGCTGACAGCAGTCCAGCAAGTGCTTCGTCTTCCAAAAGAGGTGCCTCTCTCATCCACCACTACCTCTACCGCCACCATTGCATCAGTAATGGAAGTACCCTTGCTCCTTGTTGTATAAAAAGTAACAGCAACTAGCGGCAATAATAATACTCACTAGTTACAATTAGAGTTGTTGTGTGTCGATTGCCGTGGTCATAGCTCTTTCTCTGCTCCTCTTTCACTCTTAAAATGTTTAAAGCCTGTTGGTGTGTAGCATGTGAGTTGTTGTAATTGTAGCAGGAACAGCGGCAGTAGTGAGGCAAACAACTTTTCGTACAAGTAGAGTTTTATTTTCTATGCCTATATAACAAATGTTGTACAGATAAATACACATTACGTACGTGTGTATTGTGTTTTGTCGTCAAAAGAGGAAGGAGAGCTTGACTCTAGTTGTATTTATGCTTTCTCTCTTTTGGCTCTTGTCGTGTGTGGACCGTGAAGCACTGAAATAAAGTTAGCACATGCACAGGGCAAAGATGAACAAGTCAGAGAAGGAGAACATCTCCCCACCAAAAGGGCAACTAACAAAACAAACTGCCCAAGTTAAGAAAAATGTTTCCACTAGTGAAACATGGCAATCACGACCCATTAGCATGGTGGACATTCAGACAGACAGGCAACAGTAGTATGTAAGACGGCAAGGGCAACAGTAGAAGAAAAAAACACATCCATAAAACAGATCCAAGTGATCTGCTGGCTGCGTTGGCACAAAGCATTTTTTGGTATATTAAAATAAAACAACAAAAGCAGTGTATGCATATACTGTGTGCCTATACATGTACGTATACAAAACTATGTGTGCTGCGGGTGCTACCTCTTGAACTCATGTGTTCATCGTAATCATTATTATTATTGGCGTACGTAGTTTTTAGTTGTTGCGAGCAACTATAACGTTTTTTGTGAAGTAAAAAAAGAGAAAGTACTACACCCCACACCACCACACTTTGCAGACAAGCAGTTGAAAGAATAACCTTCTCGCACTCAACTTGTAAGCAAAAAAAGAAGAAAGATAAGTAATGTTAACGGAAAAGTGGCATTGCAATCATTAGGCCAACAACTGGAATGTATCTTTTTATTGGGTTCCATCTGGTTTCAGATGTTTATATTTATAGTAAACAGTAACTATCAAGAAAAACACAATCATTTTCCTTCTGTATTTACAACACGCATTAAGTATATTATACAGAAAATGGTGAGTGTGTGTGTTTGTGGGGGCGAGAAGAGAAGAAAAAGGAAAGAAATGAACACACTTGCTAGTTTTTTTTATTCTACCTCCACACAAACCTTTATTACTATACTACATTTATTTATTTTACCTTGACATCAATTAGACTTGGACGTAGAGAACTTCTGTCTGCAAAGCTATGTAGGGGTTGCACACAGTACATAATAATGGTAGAACCGTAGGCGGAAGAATATAAGGTAAGATTCCATGTTGTGTTGATATAAACACGCCGATTTCCTTGTTATCCCCTGAACGTTATTCTCATTTCAAAGATGACGATCATCATTTGTTTGGTAGAGGGCGAGCATGAACGGATTTTAAACGTTTCAATATGTCTAAATGGACGGTAACAAAAAGGATGAGGAGAGGTGTAAAGGCAGCTAGACAGATGAAAGCGGGAAAGAGAGAGAGAGAGAGAGAGCTTTACAGTGATTCAAGACTTGTCGGTTTAATTTCTAACGGGAAAATTTACTGGAAAGTGGAATGAGACGAGAAGAAAATGATGGTGTGCACCTTGTTCATCCTTGTAGAACTCATTAGTATTAACTTCAAATAGGAGCTTCCCAAAGATATATGCAATTCACGCAAGTGAGATTGTGCCCTTTTGCTGCTTTGCTTCCCATCCCATCACATTCGTTTTTCTACTTTTACGGAAAGCTCTAAAATAAGCTTATGCTTGAAAAATATTTACGTGAAACTGCACAACCCGGTGAACATTGTAATAATATATACTAATCAAGCTTAATAATAATGGATTGCTATGAGAGGATGGTTTAAAAATACGTTAGTTATTTTCTAATTTATTTTCAATAGGTAAAATGCTTAACCATCCATATCATACGACAAGTGTTTCAAATTTAAGACACCTTAAAATTTCATGGCGCGTTTCTCTTTCACTTTTTCATTGTGAAACGTCATCATGTTTTCCTGCAGCCTTATATATTACAACTAAACAATTGCAACTATTTAATTTAGACATGTTCACTGGAAAACTTGGATGAATGTATAAAACCCAAATGTTATATGTATATTCGTACATGTCATAAATAGTTTTCTAGTTTCTTCAGAATAAACGTATGTAATTAGCGTTAAATGGTAACCCCTGAAGTAACCCTGTCACATTGTCAGTTGCGAAATGAAAGGGGTCATGTCATATTTTTTTGGCTTGATGGTCTTGTTCAAACATAATGGTAAATAGTAATGGTACGTCCTAGTGGCAGTTTATGGTGACAGGCTGAAAGATAGAAAAAAATATGAGCAGAGGAATAATATTATTATCCAGCATATATAAGGAAACCACTACTGCTATAATATGAGGATGATGAGAGAAAAAAGGAAGAGGAAGAAAGGAGGAAAAGGAAAGAAATGCCAAAAAGGGGAGAGAGCGACTCTTATTGTTCTCCTCGAGACTGGTAACGTCTGTGTTATATTGGAGATAGATGGATGGGAAGTAATATGTGATGATGTAATAACGACTTGAAAAAGATTTGAGAGACTCTCATTTTTACTCTATCCACTCTCTCCCGCACACACAGAGAAAAAAAGAAGGAGAAAACTGGCGATATTTCCTTGACTTTTGTACTGCTACTGCCTTTTCAAACAATATATTATAGGAAAGGAACGTTTTGTATTACACTACTTATGTTTGTATTTGTAGAAAGTAGACACATAAACAACCAAAATCAAAGGAGCAAGTTTAGCGGTGGTGGTGGCAGTGGTTGTAGTAATGTAACTGCATGTATCGCTGGAATAAAATATAGGAACATCATCAGACAGAGAGTTCTCATCATGATGATGATCATAGTAGCCGTGTCTGGAAAAGTGGTGGTGGTGGTGGAAGTGGTGATATTGTTGGTTGTAAAAAGAACGGTTTAGGTATATGAAGCTTTTAACGGCCGTTACAAGAGGCCTATTTGGATGCTCCACACTGCCGGTTCTTGCCACAATCTAAGTAATATTGCATTGAAAGGAAGTGATAGTGTAAAGTAAGTCGACAAGTCGACGTATTCTTTTACTTTATTGCCCGCAAATTGAGACAAGAGACCACACATCACAACAGAGGCCAAAGATAAGAACAAAGTATTACTTTGACAAGCATGCCATGCAGTCATCGTCATCATCATCTTGAGTAGTTTCAAAGTTACTGTAATGGGATGGCAGGCAACTCCCTCCATTTATATGTACATACATGTGCTCCTTTTTTAGAATTTTCATCGAGTGACAAAGTTGGTGAGAATAAA
>JAANSP010000718.1:0-18990 GCA_036850745.1 Homidia socia | reverse complement strand
CTCTCTCTCTCTCTCACTTCACTTGAGGTTCATATTATATCATATAAAAATAATAGAATGAATAGAGCGTAGTTTATGAGTGGAGCAGCAGATACAAAAGCACGGTGGTAGTGATGATGATGAGAATGGTGGTGGTTGTGTGATATAAAAGTTACTACTACGATGACTTTTCTCCACCCCATCGTATTCCGAGGCGGAGTCTACTATTATTCTGATCGAGTGTGTCAAATTCTTGGAACAAAAGAGGTTTCACAAGCCGACGACCCCAAAAAAATTTTACGATGTCCTTTTCTCTTCACTATTATGTTAAACTTCACCACATCACTATTACTACTGCTGCAGTGACTACTCTCTCACTGCTACTTACATACTTTTACATACTGCTCCACTAAAAAACTTGTGGTGTACTTAAAATGATATGATTTAATATTTTATTATATAATAGAGACAAAGCGGGACAAAGTCAGTGGGAGATAAAAAAGCAAAACTGGGAAATGACACACACATTTCACGGTGGGTCTATGAATATTGGGTAATTTCTTACAACTTGAAAGTATCTTTCAAGATGCTGCACGGCACGGACACCATCCCCATAACAAAAAAATAACAGTCAGCATGCAGCAGCAAAGTACATGCATACCTACTCCAGTTTGCGTTGCGTTCCAGTTGTGCGTAATAATAATACAAACAGATAGTGACGACGATATAAAAACAATATAGAAACATAAGCAAGTTATGGACAAGTATCCATTCATTTCTTTATTTTTCTCCTGTTTAACTTGGCCATGTTTATAAAGATAGGTATTCAATTTAGCTGTAGTAGCAATAATAATAGTATTATTATTATGAACAAAACTAGTCAAGTTCTTTTGTGAGTGGAGTAGTGGCTGTTACTCGTTTTTTCTCTCTTGCAAAATGGTAATAATATATCTCGTTGCATGCATACTAATACCAGGAGAACTTACTTGAAATTTCTTTGGTAGTGGTAATGGCTAAAGTTTTTTTGTTCAATACCCTAATATTGTACATGCGTTTTCTTTTTATCGTAATGGTAAACTATATGGCAAGAATTTTTTTTTCTTTTTTGAAAAAGAAGAGAATTTGATGGTAGTATATAACATCATATCACATTTTTTCCTTGCTTTATATCCATCAGTATACAACGATTGCCAACTGTTTGATGGTAAAATTGGTCGTCCAAAAAGTTACGTTTAATATTATTATTATTACTACTATAGAGACAAACTAGCTTTCCATTTCTTGTTTCACATTATTAGCATGTGGCTTTTTTGAATGTGTGCTGTTGGGCTTTCTTTGGTGTAATATGTCGCACAAATCCTTGTTGTGCCCAGTACATCATCATCGGCATCGTCGTCACCATCGTCAGTGTTGGCAGCAGCAGCAGTAGAAAGAGACAGTGAATCTAGTAGTCATCGAATGAAAAAGGAATGACGAAGGGAACTGAACGACTGACAGAAAAAACGAGGAACAATGTATGACCTAAAGCTGTTATGATCCTGTGTAATACCTCTTTTTTTTCTCTCTCTCTCTCGTCGTCGCACTACTGTTTGCCATTTTGCATATGAATGTAACGTCCATCTGTTCTCTTGTGTTTCGTCATCCGAATGCATGCATCATATTGTTCAACCCTACTGCACATTGTGAATCAAGTCAATCGTCATTTTTTTCGGTTTTGTACAGATACAATTCAACCCATCCTCTTTCTTTACATCCAATTCACCTCGACTCCGCGCTGCCGATGATGTGCCTTTTTATGAAATATATTATTTGTTCTCTTCCCTTTTGTTGTTCATCTCATTTTTTGCTCATCATCGGCCAGCTTGTTGTGTGTTTTATAATATAAGTAATGTAGTACCAATTCCATTTTTTCACTTTGGCGACCAAGGAAATGTGAAACGGGGGAGCAATGTGTGTACGTATCTATATTATGTATATAGAAAACTGAATTCAGTGGAAAATGAGAAAATAACCACTCATGCAGACATGCATGCGTACATATGAGGAGGACCCCTTCACAAAATGCGGTTTCAAACTTCTGGTCATCCATCATATCCTAAAAGAGTGTGAATGCTAATTCGTCGTATAACTACCGTTTAGCAACTCAAATGCTTCGTTTATCTATATTTACCGACATTGACGTGACACTTACTGATGTGAAATAGACACTAGCCACAGCCAGTTGAGAATATGTGGACACTTTGCTAAAGGGGCAGCGCTCATATAACTTTGATTTCCTATTCACACGCAAGTAACATCTACCTAGTTTTATAATTAAGTTTGAAGAGCGATAAAATTATCTGTATTCAAATTAAAGCATGTATTTTTGTTATATTTAACGTTTGATTCTTATCCAATGCTTTTTTCTTGTATACACGTTTAATGTAAACTTCATCTCTTTAACAAATCTGAAAAAAACTAAACAAAATCCAGCAGCACACATCGAGGCCTTTTTTCATGGTTTCTTTGCTCTGAAAAAATCATGTCAGTTTGAACGTCATCGTGTCAAATATAATTCGTTCACTTTTTATTTCGTTTTTTTCTCTCTTTTATTGTTAGAAAATGCAAGCTAAATACTATTGAATGACAAATTAAATTTGATAATGGAATCATGAAAAAGATAAAATCGGACCAGAATGTATGAGTTCCATGTGACGTTTATATTTAGAATTCCGAATTTTCCACTTCAAATTTCAGCTATTATCACAACCACTTTTCTGTATTCTTGTTTAATCGAACGAAAAAGCTAACATTTATTCGCGCACACTCGTCTCTTTCTATTGAATTTCACGCAATCAACGATATCACGCAGAATTTTCCAATCATTTCGGTTGAATGAGTGTGTAAGAATAAACTGATCTATTTGTTGAATGCATGATACCCATAAACCTTTCTTGGGACACCCAAGTCAATGTGTCTCTCTACCTAATGAACAAAAGATAACGCTGATCAAATGTCAACCCTGAAATCAGAAAAAAACAATCTAAAAATATGTAATGTAAAAAAATAGAAAAGGAACATGGAAACTGATGCATTTTTAGGAGCAAACGTGCTTCAGCGGTGTATAAATAGAGTTATCGATTTGCATGAACTAATAAAATGCCTAATAATAATATTAATAATAGGATAGCTGTAGTACGGTAGATAGTGATATACATCTAGTTTCTCTATAAAATGTGATGATAAACGAGCAGTTACAGAAATAAAACTGCACATACATCACAAGCTGATTGAGTGCTTTTCTTTCTTATATCTTTATGTTTTTCAATTTTTTTTCACTTGCCCCTATAATATAAATTGATGATGAGGGTTTTTTACTAGCATTATGTACAAAATAAGGTTATATAACGGCGTGCGAAAGTGTATTCGGTAGAGTGAGTATTATCTCTTCTTTTTTTCGTAAAAAAGAAGCATCGCCATTTATTAGTAGCACCATCACCATTCAGCAGTTTACTAGAGAGGACCAGCAGCAGCAGCAAGATAATATGTCTGTCTACTGTGAATGCATTTCGTAAAGCGAAAGAAAGAGGAAAAGTGAGCGAGAGAACAATTGGGATTGAATGAATGAATGTATTGGGACCGGTATTTCTTTTGACATGAAAAGCGCTAACTTGTGTACTCTTGGGATCAGTACTTATGACCTCAACTTTTATACCCAAAAAATATTATTATTATTATTATGAAGGGATGGATGCATTCAAGTGCGAGTTTGTACTATTATTACATTCATTATTATTTCTATACTTTTTCAGCGCTTACCGATAAATGGGTTCTCTTTCGTTCCTTCCTCTTTTTTTCCTCAGCTTCCGATAATAGGTTATCTTTGGCTGGTATATATAAAGTTTCTGCTGCTCATAATATTTTCCAAACTACATTGCAGTATTGGCGGTGTGGTTGTAGTAAAATAGCGCGTAATGATAATATTGTTAGGTGTAGAAAAGGTGGGTAGTATTATGAGTGTACATATATACACGTAGTGCTCGCTGGTGAGTGAAAAAGTGGTTTGTTGTTGAATGAATGTAACGTTTTGGAATGATGATGATCATCATGTTGGCTGGAATAAAAGTGGTAAACATATGAGTTATCTTATATATGGATGCCTACATTCACTTAAACACCGCATTACTACTACAAACTGTGTGTAGTGTGGACTAGTGTTGAAGTATATTGGTGTCATTGGGAGTGTGTTTGGCTACAAATGTCACATTACACAACTTTTTACGACCTTTATGCTTACACAGGAGGATTTAGTGCCCCATCGTTTAGCTGCACCATAAAACATCATACCCCATTATGAAAAGAGGCATCCTAACAAATTGAGGATCAAGATTAGATGTAAAATTTATGAATACTCGCGCACATATTAATGTATTAAAGGCTTTAGATTTCTCCTCATACCAAATATTTAACTTATTATTATTATTGTGAAACTATTTGACAAGATTCTTTTTATTACAGTACGTTATTTTTTCATCTCTGTGTATTTCATTCGTCGTGCTGAGAATTACTATTAGTTCTTAAGTACTTCCAAGTATCTATGCTAAAATATTAGTTTAAAAATGTCGTAAATGTAGTGTAAACCCATTTCTCCCAAACTTTAAAATCTTTAGTAATCATCACATCAATGAAAAGTTTTACTCGCAGAAACGGAGAACATTTGTCTCATTACAGTTTTTGAAACAGTTTTTTTTACAACACACCCAAACAGTTGCAGTTATAAGGGTGTCTCTATGTCTGTTTGATGATGATGAAGTCTAAACCTAGAGATGTAGAAGAGAGTATTGATAAATGCTTTTGTTGTTGGATCTTGATTCCCTTGCGTGTCATATTAAACAATAAATAAAAATTGTAATAATAATGATGCACATGATACCATTTCTCCTCAGATACAATTAATAATAACACAATATTTGTATAAATATTATGCATTGCATAGTAATAATATTATCCTACATGTTATTTTATATGATAATACTGTGATGGATGTAGAAGGGGGGAATCGGTTGCTTTCTCGGTGCTTTGTAAAGTGTTTTACTTTCCTCATGCTCACTTCCCCTCATTCACATTTGCTTTCTAAACAAGTGCATATTTATCATTATGATCCACTTCATTACCCGATTCAATAACTTGCGAGTAAAATGCCACTTGCTATACATCCAACTAGTAAAAAATGTGGTACATTGTCCCACTCATTTAATTGTTTTATTTATCAAATTCAGCTATAATCACTATTAATCAGTACTGATTTTTCGAATTTTAGTTTTCTTGTAAAATAAATAACTAAACAATCGACTATAAACTCATGTTAATTTCAGAGATGACAGTTTTTTCTTCAAAATGAAATAAAATTGTGCACAACGCAAAGACAAACTCATCAAATCAAACGATGTGAACTTTGTTTAAATCTCAACGATATACATAAATTCAACCAAGTATTTACTGCTATGTATTTGTACAGATGCAGGAAAAACTTTATCCGACGATATTTAAGCCTTGGGCGTCTTCAAGAACAATGATAAAAAAGTAGTAGTAGTGTGAAGAAGAAGAAATCAGAGAAAATACACAACCAGCAGTGTTAGGCAAAGAACACCACCACCAGTACAAAAAATGCATTAGTTGCTAATGACGCTCTGTCCATTAATCACCATTAATTCTTTCCAGACTTTCCTCTTGTTCTTTCCTATTTTGTTTCAGTTTTTGCTGCTTTTCTACTTTTCTTGTTATTCTCACCATAAAAAAGTGTTTGCTGCTCTTGTAAACATGCTTTAGCTGTTGGATATAGTTTTATATTCTAGATGGCTTGTTTAATAAATTGAAATCTTCAAAGTATTTACTACAAAACGTGTAGGACAAAAATAAATGCATACCTAAAGCTACACTGAAATTTTAAAAGGGAAAAATTATTCTTAAAAGGATTCATTGTGCTTTAATAAACCCTCATTATTATGTAAGTCAAACAAATAAGAGTCTGCGAGAGAGAATTGCAACAGCAGCAAGAGCAAACAGTATTATTATCATCAAAGTATTAGTTGAGTTTAGTGGATCTATTACAAGGGGACAAGAATGCTATTAAAAGTGAATTAAGAATGTGGCCAAAGGATTCAACATCCCCGACCGACCGGATTGATAACGTGCATGTGTGTTTGCGTAAACGGAGCTCCTAAAAGGATTTGTTTCGGTGGTTTTTTCTAATGGGGCATGAAAGCAATGTGTAAAGATGAGAAAGCGATGAAAAAAGGAGGGATGTATTCACTCAAGCTTTCATTGACTAATATAAACTACACATTATATTTAGGCATACAAAAACTGATGCTGTAAGTAAACGCAGGGTTAAATAAAAATAAACCAGAGGAAGAGTTGATTCATGAGCTGGTAGAATGAAATGGATTTCAGTTTTTGTTGCTTTCTATTATATTAAGCGTATATACACAACGCAAAGAATAAAGTGACGGAACCAAGTTTTTATAGAGTTTATTTGAACTAACGCATGCATGCAAGCATGATGAAGTAGAGCATTTTTAGATACATTTTAAATTGTGAAAAAAGTCCCCGTTCGGCTGTGCCTCTGCTCGTACACAGCAAAACTCGTATGCATAGTGGAAGAATCTGATTTGGTTGGTCATGCGTACAATTACAACAAGCTTGAAAACATTACATGTTGTTATCAGTCGACGGAATAAATGCGGGCCAAATGAATTTCCTTTTAACGCCATGAAGTAAGCAAAGAAAATGCAAGGACTAATATTTATGTGTTTATCTATGCTGCATATATTCCATATTAAAAAAGCAGCCAAGTTTCAAGGGATTCATTTATACTTGAATATTAAGTAGAATTCATATTTTTTGCAAATCATTGCCTGAAACCTCATCATGATGTGTAGTGTGGCGATAGATAAATAAGTAATTATTTCAAAGAGAAGCACTGCAGCTTTTCCCAAAGAAGAATGTAATACCCCGTACTGACGCGCGTAATGATATCCGCTTTCCCCAATGCTCGTAAAGTGTACAAACGTCTGTCCACGCCCCTTGACAGCATTTTGTGAAAACCCAGCAAAGGATGTCAATTACTGGGGGCTCTGCATGTTTCATTAACAATGGGAAATAAACACTCTCCAGCTGTGTCATATTGGGTTCCCAAGCGGTTTCAACTTCATCCATCCATCTGCACAGACAAACTATGTACTACTACAAGCAAATCTTGGAACAATAACAAGGAGAACAGAACAAGTGGAGAGTATTTTTAGGATCATTCCAATACTGGACATACCTAAGTAATATTATTATTATTATTATCAAATTGCTTTTCATCATTTTCCTTCTATTATAGGAGGTAAGTAAAACACACAGGGACGATTGTTTTATATGAGCTGCTGCAACGGTGGTGGCAGTCGCAACAGCAACTCAACTAATAGCTTATAGTTGCATTCTCTTGATGGTTATGGTGATCATGCGATCATCGCAACCATTACCACCTTTTTACAACACTCCCTCTAGACATGCTTGAGTACCAGACCAACCAACCACACCGTTGCGTTGTCTTTGTAGTATAACGTTTAGCCAAATCCAGTTTTAATAGCAGCAGCAGTGGTAAACTCTGTACTCACCAACAAGACATTGAGTCATTTTCCAGTAGTGAGAGAATTTTTGGCAAATGACACACAACTATATAATAGCCACTGCCTAATTTTATTATGCTCATGTGAAGCGTGTACTACAATTTTAAATTGTATGTCAACATCATGGTCATTATCATGCAGCGTTACTATTACACATGGACACATAGTATAATATAGAAATTCACTTTTTTAGTGAACTTGATGTAGCACAAAGGCAAGCGAAATGATGTAAATTGGCGAGAAGCAGGCTGTTTGTTTGATTATTTTTTGGTCTCTGGGTAGTGGGTATTATCATAGAAAAATTTTATGAGCAAGGATAGATGACTTTTATAACGTATTTTTATCATTATAAATGCGCATTGTGCATGTATTCCAAATATATACACAACTTTCGCATGTGACGATGATGATGACAATAATAGTGTGTGGTGTTAGGTTTAACGTGGTTCATTGTGAAAGCGTTGAGGATTATTTTCAGCTGCATTGTCACGTTCAACCGGGCCCCCATTACGATGACACATATGTGACGGGGTGCTTTTCTTGCTTGGTCTCAGCTCCAGCACTTACTTGCAGAAAGACAACTTATGTTGCTTGCTGTAGTAAAGACATGCTACAAGAATAATATTGTACAAAATGTACGGACATACAACACTCAATATTTTGTACGACATTTAATATTAAAAATAATAGATATATTATGTTCTTATACACGCATTAATGTATTATAACGCCCCTTGTTTTTACATATAAGAAGGATCCACTACTATTATTGCTCCTAATATTATTATTATTTTCAGTGACAATGTGGCACAGTTGTTGGTTTTTAGGAGCATTTCTGTGGTATACAAATAGCTTAAGCTATTATTCTTTCGGTATTAATATCAAGACAAACAGGCAGCAGGGAAAGTGGAGGTTTGTTTCGCACGTTCACAATATAGTCTGCTTTATTTTTCACTTTCACAGTGTGAAGGGTAGCCTACCTAAAAATACAATCGCGGTTACTTTAATAACAGATGTATGCAAGTTGCGATAGGATTTTAAAAATATATTTTTAAGGCAATCATTTATACATTTTGTTAATCAGTACTGCACAGTAGTAAAAATACTCTATTAATAAAGTGGTAACTATTAATTAAACTTGTAAAGATATCAAGGTAGTGACTGTTACAAGTGTATTCCAACCAGATTCACACGTGACAGCACAACAACGTGATTTTGTAGATGGTTTCAATGCATAAAATTATGCACCGTACAATATACCCATGATTTGAAACGTTTATACATGATAGAACAACTTGCTGTTACAACGGTTGTATAGAATTTTCTTCACTGTATCCTATTCTTGTTTTCAATAAAGTGAATGAAGAGAATGGAGGATGGTGGTAGGCGAAAGAAAGTCTTGAGTTATTTGTAAGATATACTGGTTGCTGGTAGTTTATAAAGTGTTACGAGCATGTCTCTGTTGTATGGATTTATATAATAAAATGAATTTGAGCAACTATACAAGTATATATTTTACATGTGTATTTGTTCCATGTAATATGTTACTTCTACTCTATTGCTTTAATGCTGCTACACACAGCATCATTTAGGAGTCTGTTGAAGTGATTTTTTAATTCACAAGTGTTACTACAGCTCCTACTACACACATTCTGTTATGATGGGGAGGAGAAGGCGAAGGCGAGTAATTCTCCTTCATCAAACGGTTGTTTTCTCCTCATTTCCAGTCTGTGGACTTGCTCTTTTCCCTTCCTTTCTGGAATCCTGTTAGTTATAGAGGAGCACAACGGAGAAGGAAGGATGATGAATGGGCCGTCCATATGAGCTAAAGAGCATGTAATTTGCAAATGCATGGCATAATTAGGCTTGGCTGCAGGAAACAACTCATTCATTCTGATGAAGATGACGATGAGCTTATATTACTTTCAAATTTCTCTGCTCGCTTCTTCTGCTCCAAATAAATATTATGCTTTTGTGTACCTAACCAAAGACTTATAACATTAACAAACCTTTGCTGTTTATTTGGTTTTTACGAATTGATACTGCTTCTATAATAGTAGTGAGCCTTTCTACCACATGCTGCTTGAAATTATTAAAGTGATAGTGGAGACACCTCCGCATAAATCTGGCATTGAACAAAAAACTATTATTTCAAAAAGTATGATTATTGTAGTACGTAAAGATACTGGTTATTGTAGTGAAGAAGCCATTATTGAAGAATCGTCTATATTGTGTTTGCTTATTGTATAATAAAAGCTCTATTTTCCTCTGATCCCAATGAATCAAGTCAAGGAGAAATAACCGAAATTAATTGCCTTCCAAATTGTTATTGTTCCAAGTTGCAACAACAATTGTATGGAATGAGTACAAAACAAAATATAAACCTAGCAGACAACATGATTTACTGACATTATGTTTTCTTTATGGTACATGTTATGCTCTTTACTTAATTGGTCTTCTCTATTAAGTTTGTTTTAAATTATGTACCGCTCACTACTCTTATATTACAAATATTGTCTGATTATATAATATTCAATATTTGTGCATGATGATGGTTTACAATGTCAAATGTTTTCCATGGCTTAGTTTTGCCTTTGCCTAAACATAGTTATGCTATTATTAACGCGCTGTGCATTGATTAAAAATATTTTCACTCAAGTGCCATAAGAAAATACTTTTAAAACAACTTTTTTTATTTTATTTTTAATAGGTCTGGTTCCAAAATAGAAGAACAAAATGGCGAAAGAAGCATGCAGCTGAGATGGCCACAGCAAAAAGAAAGCAAGAGGAGGCTGAGGGGTTATGTGAGACATCTGATCAAGAGGACTGCGCAGACCTCATCCAAGAACATCATGTAGGCAAGCGATCAAAATATCATGATGATGATCATCACTGATGATAACATAACCTCCTCGAGGACATCAACATCAATACATATATCACGAGAAAATAAGTAACTACTATTATTATATTGGATACTATTATTACTAAAGCGTATTCTTATGATGAGTGTGCATACGTATAAAGATTATTATCAATATACTTTCAACTTGAACAACAACACCGTCAGTAAATTTATCTGAACAATATTTCTATTGAAAAAAAAACTTTTACGGAAAATAATATCCATTATTTATTTCCAGTACAATCCTATTTATCCATTTGAAAGTACATTCATACCATGTCGTGTGAACTGTTCTATTCTTACAACTATAGTTTAACTGATATACTCATCCTAATAAAAACATGCCAATAAGAATCAGAATTGTACAAAAAATAATTGGCCTCCTTCCTAGTCCCTTCTGTCCTTCCACATCATTTTAGCTTGAGTCTTGATATAAAAAATGGAAGCAACATTTCAATGCAATGTCGTTCAAAACAAAAATACTTTTATCTACACAATGTTGGTATAAAGTTATTTTTAATCAGGTAATTGCCGGCTAGATTTTAAAAAGATAAATATTATCATTGTAGGAAAATTATTGATAGAAAGGTAATAATAAATATGGAGCCAACAATTTCAAGTCATGATGATCAAAATTCATTTATTTCTAAAACGCCATAGAACTTTATAGTAACTTATTTTAAGCTCTGGATATGTAAATCTTAAAAAAGCATCTTGTCACTTGGTTTTTGTTTGGATCCAAAGACTTACTTGATCTAATTAATGGTAGCCATTTATGGTAGTAGTAGTATTAGAAATTACCATTATATGTATAAATAAATACAGTAGCATAGTCCAGGTGGTCTATTACTACTATTCAACTTTATAATTCGATCTACAGAAAAAATGGATAAACAAATCAGATTGCCAGGTTATTATTACGATATGATATATGAAGATGCGTGCTTAAATATATCATAGAACTAGAAGTAGGCATACTAAATATTTTGTAAATCGATAAAAGTATTTATTGCGTAGGATTTATTCTGAACGTTTTTAAGAAATTTACAGGGTCCATTATTTTGCGTTTCATCCTCGTCCATATATGATAAATTACGGTAATAATAATTATAGCTTAGTTGTGTACATGCATATGCTATATAAAATTCATATTTATGCACATTGTATATGTATATAATTGTTTGATAAATAATGTGTGTGTGTGAGAAATCATTAACAGTTTCAATTTACTATCTTCTCTTTTTTACGGATTCGTTTTTTGTCTCGCTTTACAAATCACATATATTTTTGAACAGATAATTCTCATTGCAAGTTTATGATGGGAACTAAGTCAACAGTTTTAAGAATTTGCATTTTAGTTTGTAGACTAAAGAGTTTTGTTTTTCATATATATTTTTGAACAGATAATTCTCATTGCAAGTTTATGATGGGAACTAAGTCAACAGTTTTAAGAATTTGCATTTTAGTTTGTAGACTAAAGAGTTTTGTTTTGGAAGAAATTTTAATTTCGTATACAGTTTTATCTAGCCAATCAACTCACACATGGAATAAAATATATTTATTCATAATAGTTATGTAGGCATACAAAATTTATATATTATTATGTGTATACATTTTAACGAAAACTACTGTTAACTGTGTACATTTGCAAATAATATTTATGGTTACTTTACGTTGTTACCGGAATTGCTGTAAGCTTTAAATTTTCACGATCAAAATATTAGAATTTAGAAATGTTAATTATTATTATATCGAACTTTTAAAAGGAGAGTAGGTAATTAATTATGAAGACGAAAGTTTAAGGCTTTATTTTGTAAACACTCAGGTAAAAGAAAATCCACCTACCCTCGCTTGTGTATGTGATTTTAAAGTTAAACTGTAATGCTACCCATTTGAAATAACTGGAGGCTCTAAATAAATGTAATAAATAAAATATGAGAACGTTGTAAGTTGTTTAACATTTGAATGTCATTTACAAATTTTGGTAAGTGAATTATGAGTGCAGTTTTATTATGTCGTCGTCACTAGTTATGGAAACGGTCATCAGAGAAAGAGGCATTTGTGTTTTTAATACAAAAAACAGGAAATCATATAAGCTCCCTCGAATATTATAAATCTGTTTATAAATAACGTGGTAAATGAATACTATGTATTAAAAATTATATACACCTATATGACTATGATATGATAGTATTAAGTACTAAAATATTTCATCAACGATTTTTAGCAATCACAAAAATAATAAAAATTGCCCAGTGTATGGTTGATTCTTAAAAAAATAAACCGTTGAAAAGTTTTCCGCAAAAAAAAAATATTACGTGTTTTTCACAAATTCTTTTACATGCATCTTAACTTAATGCTGACATTTTCCACTTTGGCAGCTTTGATCCGTTCATAATCAACTGCGATAAAAAATTATTATGCTATTGATCATAAATGATTTTAGTAATGACTTCCACACACTCGTAAATGGAAAGAAGCAGAACACGCTCATCATCATGTTTTTAAACATAATTTTATGCTTCCAAAAAAGTATAAAGCCGACCTCATCCTCATCTTTAACTTGTTCTGCACTCATTTCATGGAACCAATTTTATAAGATTTTTACGACAACTTTGAAAACGTTGGCTGCATTACTGGTTTGCCCATTAAAAACGGAAGCTGATAGAAGAGAGGACGTTGTTTTTAGGGCATGTTCAAGGGGAAACGTCAACACTCGTCACCGTCGTGTCATTTAAACTTTATGGCTGCCTCCCTCACCCTCTCTCTCTATAGTTTCAGTAAATTACCATTTATGACATGCTTTCCTGGTATTTCCAACAAAGTTGAGTGTGAGATATTCCAATTTTCAAAAGGTGGAGATAATATGACAACAAAATAATCATTAAGCAGGTATAAAACAAACAAAACATGAACCATTTCGTTTGGAATTATCCTCAAAGTCATGCTTTAAATTTGGACTAAAGTATCAAGAAATAATGAAGAGGACGCAGTGAAATACTACTTGAAAAAATGGAAATAGATAAATAAATCAACCAATCCAATAGGCACACTTAAAGCATTTTGTAAAATCATAAAACGTAATGGAATATTTATTGAACAAATGTGAAAAGAAAATGGAATACATTCTTTCTCAAATATTCATTGTTTTTTTCTTGGAGTCGATAGTCTACCATCCTTTTTATTGGGTAACAGCGTTTTTGCATCGCCCCATTCATTCCCGTTACAAATCGCAGCCAATTTTAGTAGACGTTAACCACACAGTATGATTACAGATAGACGACCAAGGTCTACATAACATTGGTCTTGTGTGTTTTTTTTTCTTCTTCTTGTTACAGAGAAAGAAAGGGAATGAGATGAAAGACAGAGAATGGGAGAGAGACGAAAAAAATAACCTTGCTTTATCTCTCAAGTCTCTCTTCTTTTCATCAAGACAAACTTTCCTCTTGTATTTCATGTTTCTCGTGTATTTTGTCGACGCATCCCATCTTAATGCCTATCCAACTAACGTGTCTTCCGTTCTACTAGCAGCAGAAGATAATATACCTAATATGTAGTGAGTGGGGGAGTGGGTAGTAAAAGCGTTGTTGCTTCTTCTTCTTGTTCTTCTGCCACAGCGAGTATTATTGGAGCATGTACTCCTTTTTGTAATATATTGTGGTAAACTCAACTAGCCTACCAGCCTACGTGTGTCTATCAGTGTGTGTGCGCCTCACTCTCTTTTCGTTTTTTTGTCTCTCTCCTTCTCTTTCTCTCTCTCTCTCATTCCGTTCAATTTTTTTCTATGTCTATATCAAGTACTTTACTTTTTCCTCCAAGAGATTCACCAGGACAGATTCCCTCATTTCATCATCTCCTCCTTTTCCCTTTAGATATCTCCATTCACCCATCCTGATGCGTTATGAAACTATTGCCCTTTCACTTCTTTTTTCTTCTCCATTTCCGTTTTTATTGCCTCGCAAAAACTCCATTCCCATCGTTGATGTGCTTCATTTGATTCACTCGCTATTCATATAGCCTCATAATATCCCTATATATTATTACGTATATTCTCAAAATGCTCTCACATCACCAAAGAGGAAACAAGACGAAGAAAAAAACAGACAGTCGAAGAAAGACAAGAGAATGAGTATTATCTATATAATAGAATATGATGATGAAATGTGTGTGTGCGCGCTGGTAAGTAGTGGTGGTGGTGGTGGCAGCGATATAGTGCTCCCACTGCTGTTTCAGTTGAATTGGGCCAACGAGAATGTAATAATACCATTCAATGTGATATTTGCCTTTTTTCCTTTTTTTACTCTTCACCAAGCATGTTTTTTATCCCTTCTTTTATTTCGAATCCCACTCTGTTTTTTTCTCCGTCCTATTACATCCTCCCATACACTTTTTTTCAATTCTCCAGTAATTCTTTGTCGCCATTATATCTCTGTTTACATCATTCTAACAAAATATGGAAACGCATGTACCGAATAAAAAGAATTGTATCACTTTGTCTATGCCTGTCTGTCTGCTTGCCTTGCTTTTTGTATCGACTCGCCGATTCTCTCACTTTTTTCCTCTACTATATACACTGTACTCACTCAAAATTGTGGATTATGTTCGAGCTATAGAGACCTGTCAACTTTTTCCCGATTTTTCTTCATTACTTACGTGGAACATCCTTTTCAATAGCAAGCAGACGCTTATATATTTATTATTATTTTTATTATGATAATGCACATACTCTTTACTTACATTACGGAAATAATGGAATACACACTCAAATGCAGATACAAGCCAAATAAAATGATCGACTGAACGAGTCATCGTTTCTGATTAAATGATGTGTATAGTACGTGCCTACCTACAGTATTAGTTATTCTGGATTTTATACTTGTATTGACTTTCCAAACGTAAATTTTTTTTACTTAGAACGACCTTTTGATTCGTGTGTTTTCACATTTACAGTTGGCATCAAATTAATGTATTTCATAATAACAACAAGCAGCAGTGTCTTTTGGATCGCCTCCAATAATATAGAAAAAGGCAAAATTACTTGCATTATTAACTTCATAAAGCGATAGCTGTGAAGTTAATGCNTGTCTTTTGGATCGCCTCCAATAATATAGAAAAAGGCAAAATTACTTGCATTATTAATTATTAAATAAAAGGAAGCAAGGAAAGAAAGAACTCTCCGTATGGAGAAAGAGGAGGAGGACAAAGATTAATAATTAATTTGATGCGGAATCCTATACAAAATGATTTGCATTTACTTAGCATATCAAAAAGTTTTAAATGAAATTTAACTTTGGCGTTTATCCACTTTATGATGAGATCTTATCTCATGAAGGAAACTTTTCATGGTGAATATGGTAGTAATAGTAAAGCGCAGCATAATATATGATAATAACTGGCGCATTCCCTCTCCTAATTAAAACTCATTTACTAACTCTTCGCGGAAATATGCAGTGTAATATGTAAGAAGTTGTTGTACTTTATGTGTAAAATGTACTCAAAGTATTTCTATATGTTTCGTGCATCATCTTTATTAGTAGAAGAGAAGCAAATCTGTTTTAGTTTTAGCTGCACTTGTTTACTTTTACTTTCTTCGCACCCAAAAATGCTTTAATATTTGCTGTGAATAAACGTACCTATATACATTGAAAATGATACACCATCCCAGCAGCAGCATAAATGCAGCATAGTGTTCAGCAGACCCGTGTGGTTATTAAAGAAACGCTCCACGGGAGAGAGAGAGAAAGAGAGAAGTGAAGTAACCTCAAATGTTGTTGTTCCAAATAAACTATCATTATTAAAGTTGTTGAGTAGCTGGAAGCTGGAAACAACTTTTTAATTATATTATGATTAGCTCCACCCTATGATTTGTTTCGCCTAATTGATATTTACATGCATAATGTGTATGGTAGTATCAGCAGCAATATACAGCATTCACCAAAGGATAAAAAAACGAGGGCGTGTTATTCCTTTGATCCGCAAAATATTGCCAACTTGAGTGCGTATCGAAAAATAAAAGACAATGAATTTCGGGTTTGAGACGACAGCTAGAGCGTCAGCACAGCAAGATAATAGGTATTAGGCATAACATAAAAAAATCTATAATACTTCCCTTCTGTTTGTCTGGGACAGCATGGGTTGCAGTGAAGAAGAACAGCATGATAGATAAATATAAGAAGGACGCACAGCGAAAATACGTAAGTACACCAGTAAAGAAGGGAAATATTTAGAAGACAAAAGGATGAAGGAGGCAGTTGAGAATATAAAGAATGAGATGATGCTAGTCTATAAGTAGTTTATAAATGAAACAGCATATGAGACAAGTTAGAAGAAAATGAAGGTCTAAAAGTTTGTCGAAGCTCATTATATTGGGTTTTTATGTTGCTTACCACAACTTTTCTCTGATACTTTTATTCTATTATTCTTGGCCACCTTTTTCCATTAAAGAAAAATGTGTGCACCAAATACTACTTCCATTACGACGACGAGTGTATAGTATAAATGCAGTGGCAGTGGAGTGGGAGCAAGAACAAGAGAGTAGGTCTGTGCACGGAAAAGACGACCGACTATCACCACCACCACACTGTATATTTCTTCGCACAGTGAGAAATAGTGGGTCACTCACACATTATTGGTTCGGCAAAAGCTGTAAAAAAGTTTCTTTTTTTTCTTTCCACTTTTTCCGATTAAAGAAGTTTCTCTTGAAGGGATTTTGTGCTCAATTACCGGAAACCTTGGAAATCTGTTGGAAATACTCAACTCTGCTCCACTACTATTACTATGACGCTCGCGGTTGGGAAAGCCACTTGCACTGGATGTTCACAAAAAAGGAGAGAAGGAATATTGTGTTTCATATAATATCAATGCAATGTTGGGATAAATCTTGCTCATCGAGTACAACTACTTACGTATCCTTATGTAGATACGCTTGTGAAAGAGTAAAAATGCACACACATATATATTTTTTATTTATTAAAAAAACACCCATTGCCTATTCCTCTATTTAATTTTGAAGTGGAACTTATTTTTTTTGATATACCCTGTCACTACCAAATCGTCATCATCATCATTTTTCAAAGTTTACAGAATACTTTGTTACATTTTCAATCACACTTTTGTAAGCACCCATAAGCAGCCATTTTTAAACAATTTTAAAGTTTTGAAGCTGATTATTATTATTCAAGTGGGTTTATTGATTCCATGACTTTTTAAACATTCCAGTTAAAATCTCCCACGTTTACATTGATTTACGTCAAGTTAATAGTCGTGAATGACCATATCAGCCTTTTTTCTGGCATCAAGCAACGCACAATAAATTACTATTATTATTGTTTCCATGGGTATCATGTTGGTCATCATTCTCAATATTCGCATATATGTAGGTATACAGAACAAACTGAATTCAACATACACGGGGTAAGTAAACATGTATGCTTGATAGTTGGTGTGTCACATCATTTTTATTCCCTTGCTGACGTTCATCCAGTGGACACCATACTTTTCTTGCTCAGTGCTAGGAACACGAACGGATTCCAGCCTGTTTACATCACAAGTAAAAATGGATACATGTTGGCTAGAGACCACCAACAACAAAAGAGAAAGAAAAAACAAACAAATAATAATAATAATAATATTATGAAGACGTACACATGTTGTTTGTTGTGCTGTTATGTAAAAACAGACACATGAAAAAGTCAGGGTGGGGGAATGAGCATTCTTCTTGGAAAAGAAGAAACAGAAATCACCACCACTCTAGTTTTTTTGGGATTGCAATGATGGTGAAGCAGCGAAAGTAAAGTCCGTATTTTTTTTCCTTTTCTCTTTGTTGTTGTTCCCGTTGCTGTAGTACATAGTAGTGCATCCAAATAAAGTATCGTAAGTCATTAATTCCACCTGCGTCCCACTCACACAGCATCCCATATTTTTACAAGATCACCATATAATATGGTTTAAAACAGAACCACAAGCTGCATGTCCACTCTTACCACATCATGTAATGTTATTAGTTTCATGGTTTCTCTTTTTTTTGTGGAGGGCAATTGAACTGCAAGTGAGTGCACACTGGAAACTCTCCGTTCTATTTTTGGTTTTCATTTTGCACAGTATGCTCAAATGATAATGGTAATTGTAAGCCGACATTATTAGAACTGGGAAAGGAACCTGTGAAGTCGTTGTGGTCACAAAATAAAAGCTTTAAGCTGATGGTCCATCAATGTTACATAAAAATTTATCGGCATCGAGCAAGGGAGGATGATGGTTTCTCAAAACAATATTATGCCTTTATCTTTGACAGTATATTATATTTTTTGAACGAGATGTTAAAAACTGCGAGTTTCTACAACATTTTTGAAGTACGGTTTTTGTTTTTGTAGATCTAATTTACACGTCATTCGTTCGCATTCCTTTATAACTTTAGAAAAAATCACAAAATCTACATAAAAACTCAATAAAGAT
>JAANSP010000717.1:0-18991 GCA_036850745.1 Homidia socia | reverse complement strand
CAGCCACAACAAGGAGCGAGAGCTCTAGTGAATGAGTCAGTCGGCAGGAATAGGAAAGGAAATTCGGTTTTTAGTCATCATTATCATCATCATCATCATTATCGTGTTCGTTTAAAAGAGAGGTGTAGTAAGTAGTAGTAGTAGCGGTGGTGGTGGTGGTAACCTTTCGTTCCTTCTTTTTGTTTTGTATGAATAGCTTGTCTTTTTGCAGCTTTTTCAAGAGTAGTTTTGGTTGTTTAGTTAAAGCAAAAGCTGGGTTGGTCGTCCGTCTTCTCTCAACACAGTAGTAGTAGTGCCAGTAGTAGTGGTATAATTCAACCAACTCAACTCCGTTCGCTCTTTTTGTGTGTGAGCGAGTGTGACTCAACAAGATACACAGAACAGACAGACGGACAGATAGCGTAAGTTTAGCAAAAGCGTACGAAGAAGCGTATAGTATAAAGTAGTAGGGTGTCGATGGTGGTGGCTGACGAGTTTGCCGAAGAAGAAGTTAAAAGAGTTGAAGAATATTTTTTGAAAGAGGAATAATATAACCAGTAGTAAAAAATTTGAGACTATAAGGAAGAAAGAAACAAGAAGAGAAAAAATAATATAATAAAAAGGAATTGTTGCGGTGTAGTTTTGTGTTGAATGAACGCTCAAAATGGTAGGTGGACATTTTTTAAAAATATTAATAATAATATTATGATTAGTTAATTTTTTTTAGTTTTGTGATGAGTTGGGAAAGTTAATTATTATTGGTAATTAATTTTTTGGTTGTTTGTTATAGGCATCTGGTGTCACAGTATCAGACGTTTGTAAGACCACTTACGAGGAGATCAAGAAAGACAAGAAGTACCGCTATGTCGTCTTCTTTATTAAAGATGAAAAACAAATTGATGTTGAGGTTGTAGGTAAGTAAAATTCAGTTAAATTTGCCTAAAAAAGCTGATGATGGATGGTTTTTATAGTTTAGTCTTAGTCAGTGGCGTGTTAAATATAATTTGCTAGAAAGAAGGAGAGTTTATTAAAACTAAGGAAAGACAGTAGTACGGAAATGACCGGGATGTCTGTACAATTTTAAAAAAGTGTGTGGGAGTGAAATTATGTATATTATGTGTAACCACTACTAGAGGAGCCATATATTGCTTATGGTTTGAGCTCTCGACCTTAATTTCAAATGCGAGAGGAAAGTTTTTCAATTATTGTGATTGTCATACATTGTGCAAAAGAATTGTTTTTATTTCATATGTAAATATTAAGCAGTGTAGCAATCATTGCCACATCTGAACCTATTTCCGTTTTATTTTTATGATTCAGTGCGAAAGAGCTTGAAACTACCAAGTAAAAGTAGTAGAAGTCTTGAGTAAATTTACAAGTGATCTGTCAACTTTATTCAGGAGGATGGTGGGCTCCCCGGTCATTTGCTGCAATATGAAAATGTACATACAGAATCAGTAGTATTTTTATTGTTATTTTAATTTGTTTAGGTCCACGTGACGCAGCGTATGACGCATTCCTGGAAGACCTCCAGAAAGGTGGCAGTGGAGAATGCCGTTATGGACTTTTTGACTTTGAATATACGCATCAATGTCAAGGAACCTCTGAGGTAAGCAATTAACTAATTAACACTACAAAGGAATTTTTGTGTGCGTTGAAAGAAACAGTATAGTTTATGGCTACTTTTTTGTCGTGGTGTAGGCTTCCAAAAAACAAAAGTTGTTCCTTATGCTATGGTGTCCCGATACCGCTAAAGTCAAGAAGAAGATGTTGTACTCTTCCAGTTTTGATGCTCTGAAGAAGTCATTGGTTGGAGTGCAGAAATACATCCAAGTAAGAATGATACAATACGTGTACATTTTTTGATTGTTGCCATCATTGTAAAAATGCATATGTATAGTAAAAATGAGTAGGTTTTTAGAGTTTGCATTCAGTCTACAATTTTTTCCTAACCATGGTGTATTTTTTAAAATATTACAGGCCACAGATGCTTCGGAAGCAGCAATGGATGCGGTGGAAGAAAAATTAAGAGCCACTGATCGGAACTGAAGAGAGATTATTAAAATGGTCTCTTTCGTTCACTTACTAAGCACATACTGTTCTTTCTATATTGTTTTTTCGTTGGCCAAGTCAAACTTAGTCCTCATGGAGTTGACTGGAATGTTAATGCTAAATATTATTGTAAAATCTAGAGAAATGGTGTCACCTGTAATGCAGAGTTGACTGGTCATAATATCCGAACATTTATATTATTAATTAACAGTCATGTTGTTGTGTTTGAATGATGTATTATGAATGACTTAATTTAATAGATTTTGCATAAGTTACTTAAAGTATTGATTTTATGCTTCTCGATTAAAAATATAAGCTGTTTTTTAAAAAGTAATCAGGAAAATTGTATAATAAACCGTCGACACTGGTTTAAAACTGCTAGCAAATTTTTGTGTAGTCTTTAAAGCTGCATAATAATGATGATAACAAGTCCACAATATCTTATAATAGATCAGAAACCAACATCCATGAGGACTAAGTCTACTCGTAATCATAATAATAATTATTACATTATATTATAGCGTTCTTCATGCATTCAAGGTGAAATATGGCTAATCATTATTATTGTATTGTATGAGTTGTATGTCGTCAATGTTGTGGTGTGTTTAAGGAGAACTGAACTTATTATTGAATTTCATAACATTTTGTCAACATTGGTGATGCTGTAATAACATAATAAAAAGATTTTCTTATTATTAATACTTCCTATTGTTTTCACCACAAATGTCTCCTTACTTGTGAACGTCATAAAATTATACCACACAAATGTCGGCAATTTTCCTCCATGACATGCAGAAACAAGTTTAATGTCCTGTAAATGTAAAGTAACATCTTTTCATACATTGAAAAAAAATCTCAGTTTTTTTCATTTTTCATTAACTATTGTAATACGATTTACAAAGAAAAATAATCAGTTTTCATCAAATTTTTGATTATCATTTTTGTCATTTTTGTCAAAACTTTAGCTAAGCAGATATTTTCAAATTAAGTAGTTTTTACTTGAAAGTTCTTGTAGACATGTACTAGACATGTACTTGAAGATCGAACTTCTCATTGATACAGCAAACATCGTCGCGAGTCATTTAAATGGCTTATAACTTATGAATGAACCTGTCACTTTCACGTGTGCAATACATGCATTATTTTACCTATTGTTATTATGTCTTTTATTTTACGAACAAAAGAAAATAGAGATGAAGATGAAAAATGAAATCATCCGAATGTTCTGAAAGCAACTACACATTATACAATTATAAATATATGATCATAAAGTCAAATGCACACCGCGACCAAGTTTTACAAAGTTGACGGGAAAATTTCTGGTATTGTGCACTTTTCCATTTGCACTTTTACACACACCGTGCACCATGAAATTGGCAAATCAAAAAGCAGGCGCAAACTTCCTTGGAGCATTTCAAGAAAGTATGAAAAGTGAAATGAAGAGGTATGCATAATAATGATATGATTAGCATTAGCATTATGCCACATTATACTTATCTAAAATAAACCCGTGCCGTCTTTCTCTGCTTACTATAAGCTTTTTTGCGTTACCTATTTATAGTAGATGTAATTTCATTTAAGCAACGCAAACCTTTTTCGCCATTCCTTCAACCGTTTGCACACTCGACAATATTTTGTGCAAAACAAAGCCAGAGTAACAGAAAGAGAACGGCAATGGGAAATGGATATTTTGGTCTAGCATTTTTCGGGGGGCATTGGGAATCTCCTGCACTGACTCACACTTTGTGAGTGAGTGACTCTCCATTAAAATAGAACTCCTCCATAGTATATTCCCTTTCCTTTGCAAAGTAATGCAGCAGTGCGGGCTGAGCTCTGCTTCAGAGCAGGCTGTTGGTCTCTTCGTCACACAGCAGCCAGATAGATTGAGTTTTTGTAAGAAATTCTCCGAAAAATTCTTCTTATCCCAGGAAAAGTTCCTTGTTCCTTTTGTGCCTACATTCATCGTTGTTGGTTGGTAAGGCAGAGACAAGAAAGCCAAAGTGAAGAAGTTGGTGGAGCTGGCTGGCGATACAGTTTGGTGGTGGCGGTGGCCGCGGCGATGATGTTATAACTATTCTGGTCTTGTCTCCTTACTACTATTATTACGAATACTACTGCTGTCGTCCTCATATTGAGAATCCCTCTGTGTTTGTGTCCCCCTGTGAATGTGCAGTTTTAGAAAAGTTGAAAGGAAGAGAAAAGGGGATTCATCAAGATTCAAGCTGTGCGAGAGTGAGTGTGAAACCGTGTTGTTGTGCGTGGTGTGTGTGTATTTTTGTTTCTTGAAAGAGAGCTATCTATAAGGAAGTACACCACACGACCAGTTTAAATGCAAGATATTTATTATTATACAACCCACATTTTCGTTCAAAGCATCATCCTAATCTGAAAGAGGTTTTCAGGTTTCATTGTGATATTTCCCGAGCAAAACGATTTGAGAGCTGTTTCCCCTCTGAATAAATCCTCTGCTGGAGAGCGTCTTTTGTACATTTAACCGCATGGACAGACTTCACTAGGTCAATTTTGTATGGATGCTGCTCTGCTGCAATTTTTCTCGAGACGGTCATCGAACGACTTTCACCATTTCATTCCCCACATCCTCTTAAACTAGAATTTAGGATAAAGGTAACATAAATAGTTAAACTAGATCTACGCCATATAGATTAGTTAGTCAGCAAGTCTTGTTCTGCTGATCTGAGTAGCCCCAAAAAAACTCGCCGTATTTCATATACCAAAAGATATCCCCCTCTTCCTGTGCTCCTTTGGAAAACGAGTTGTTTGCTGACTGCAGATAGTGCAGATGGAGAATCTGTTTTACATCTCCGGGAAAAGAGAGATCAAAGGCAGAAAGGACAAGACAAACCACGCTGTTGGTAGTGGTATTGTGCTAAAGCTAACATCATCATAAATGATCATTTATGCTTGTTATATGAAATAAATAACAAGCAGCTCACAGCAGGCAGAGTTCTTTTTATTGCCGCATGTGATGTGCGCTCACATCGTGTATTTCTAGAGTTTCGATAAAGGTAAGAAGGAAATTGTGATACTACATGTTGGATGCGACAAGAAGCAATAAATAAGCAATCACCGTTCCTGGACTGGAGAAAGTAGCCATGTTGAGCGTGGCGTAACTTGGATGATACAGCAGGAAGAAACAAAGAAATGAGGTAGCTTACTACTGCCACACGAGTGCTATATATTAAAGTAGGTGTGAACTTGCCACATTAATGGATAAAACAATGAAAATTGTGCATTAAAGTGAATATCTTTAGTGAAGTTGTGCTTGAAAAGTTGTAAAAATATATTTGAAATTGCAAAGAATCTCTTAAGGAGATAAATTGTCACAATGGGAGATACAGAAGGAGGATCTGAGCAGGATGACGTTTCCTTCCTTCGGACGGTAAGTTTTTTTATTAGGATTTGTCCCCTCTAGTTGTTTGGTATACTTTAATTCACCATAAATTCAATTTCAATGCGTACGAACGCTAGCAAAGTAAATTTTTGCCAGGTGTATGCCATTATTATTAAATCATATTATAATCAATACATTGGTTGGCTTAAACTTTGGCTTAAAACACGAATCATCACAAAAGATAAAACTTAATAATAACGTGTATTTATCGCAATGCACAGAACACAGTGATGTATTTATAGGTAGCTACCTTAAATAAGTACATCACTGCTGTGTTCTGTGATCGTAATGGTATTTAATTCTGAACAAGCTACAATTAGACAACCATTTTTGCAAACACTTAAAAAACACTGTTGCAAATAAAATCAATCATGTTTTCTTTATTGTAATCTAGGGTGTAGTTTTTTTCAAATGAGAGAAAAAACATTTTTTGGAGACGTGTTAAAATGCACGTTGTAATAAAGTATTCAATAAATTTTGTTCGAGAGAAGCGAAAGCATATAGGTATTCCTGCAGTTTTATGATGATGATTATAGGTTACAATTTTGCAGACAACGAGTAACTACATGAGAAGATAATGACAGGCACTCTTATGGCCACGAACTTTGTCTTCAGCAAGCATTTCTTTCTTGGCGACAGTGTCGTCTTCTTGTCTCCTTTCACCTTTCTTTCCATTCCTCTACAAGCTGTATGTATGTATATCTATAATTATCCACCCCATGGATGGACACGCAGTATATAATACGTAGGGTAGGTATATTATTAGGTTTAATTAATGTCACCTCAAGTACAGGTTGTGCAGAGGTAGACGCCAACTTAGGTAGAGAAAGGAAATTGAACTGGAGGAATTCCAAGTAATTTAATTTTTAATCATTCGCTACAGTGATGCTCTGTCCCTGTCATTTATTGTTACTTATTTACTAGCCAGTTTCTAGATGTTTTCTTTTCCTCTTTGCGTCCTATTGTGACATAGACAAAGAAGTAAATCGTATAGATGCTATTATTGTGATGGTAAATACGAATGGATTTTTTTTTTGAATTGGCACTAAAAATAGTTCTTATATTGAAACCATGTTGAAGCCAAATGATGGTCAAAAAACAATATACGTGGTTCATAATGGTAATTGAAATGTTGTCAATTGATTTTTATTACTTTACCTTCCTTTTCAAAGTAAAAATTCAATTTGCTCCAATTTCAAGAAAGGATTTTGGCACTAAAAATAGTTCTTATATTGAAACCATGTTGAAGCCAAATGATGGTCAAAAAACAATATACGTGGTTCATAATGGTAATTGAAATGTTGTCAATCGATTTTTATTACTTTACCTTCCTTTTCAAAGTAAAAATTCAATTTGCTCCAATTTCAAGAAAGGATTTCCGAAAGAAAAACATTTTTTTTTTCAAAGTTTGATAATTTAGTTCATTTGCATACTTGTCGATGATGGTAAATTAGTGCATAAAAACCAGAACACAGTCAACAAAGTAAAAACTCAATTCAAGTTTTAGAAGAGAAGGGGATAATCAGTGCACACATTGCCAAATAATTTCCCAAGAGTTTATCTCCCAATATACTCATCCTATAGAACTAGCAATAAATGGGAATGGAAAATGGAAAGAGTATAAAAGTATTTGTTTTTTCTGCAAAAAGTTGAGAGCATAAAAGTAGGCATTTTCTCTCCTTTGTCAATAGAGTAAGTATATAATAAGCAGCAGGCATGCAAAATAGTCTAGATCCATATTATCACTAGGTATTAGTATAATAACTCTGAAAGATTGCGTTCAATGTCTGCTATTCCTACATACTACTGCTATGTATTTCACTGTTTTTAAACTCGACTCGTCAAGTTGACTGTAATTGAGAGCCGTAGTGCCGCCTCTCTCGTAGTCACAACCCAACAAACTATTAAAATTTTCTCTTTCTTACCATTAGACTACTACATAATATACCTACCTACCCAGCGTTTCTTGTTCATCAATACTAACAAAACGCCACAAAATAGGGTACACATATAATTATTGGGAATGAAAAATCATCAAAAGCAAAAACCAACCAATCGTACTTTTATTCCAATTTATTTTTTTCTTTAGCTTTCATTTTTAACATTTTGGGTTAGTTTTCTACAGTCTACAGCACATCCATTGCAATTTTTTAGAGAAGTATGCAAGAATAATAATAATGTAAACATATATATATACTTACCGATTGANTTTTTTTCTTTAGCTTTCATTTTTAACATTTTGGGTTAGTTTTCTACAGTCTACAGCACATCCATTGCAATTTTTTAGAGAAGTATGCAAGAATAATAATAATGTAAACATATATATATACTTACCGATTGAATCTCTTATTTTCTCAAAATGAAATGTTTTATTCAGTTTTTTCTCATCGTGTGTTTTTTATGAAAATAAAAGAGTAGTAGATAGCATTTCTAGTGGCAAAAAAACTGTCTCCTTGCAAGCTGCTAAAGAAAACCCTATCTTGAATTGGCTTTCTTTTGTCAGTGTAATTTAACCAAATGTACACAACAAATAAAAATATATAAATACATGCAATAGGCATAATAAACTTTTTCAACATATATTTTCGTGCATTACTTTTATGTACAAAGCCGTTACATTTTTGCTGTTCTAGTATATTTTCGCTGTGAACTGCACTATCACACCATCATCATCCATTTCCATTACGCATATTTACTGGCTGAAAATCCAAACAGAGAAAATAAAATAAAACTTCAGCACATTCACACAAAAAAAATCAAAATAGGCTTTGCGAAAAAAATGGTAAAGAGCAAAAGAAGAAGAACAAGAAGCCTCTGCTATCCAAAGAAGTCTACTAGTCTAAACCTCTTACTTTTTTATTTGACTTTGCTTATTCTTTGCTCAAATGCCAAGAACATCAACTCAGACGTGCTTATATATAAACACATATTGACATATACATAGATATTTAAGTGTGTACGTAAAATGTAGATATTCAAACTATGCGCAGTGTGCAAAATACGAGATACGTATATTTTTTTGAAGAGGATTTTTTTTTCAAGTTGAACAATGCATTTACTTGTAGCTTTGAATCCACCTTGCGAAGCCAGCGTAATGTGAAGAAAACGTCTATCGGTCTACCTAGCTGTCTCTATACTATCATAGACCAGAGAAACTTTATTATGCATGTGAAAGTAGGATATAGATAGAGCCGGTTGGAGGGAGCATTTTTTTGTCTTCAACAAATCCGTTCTAAACATGCCAAGTAGTACTTTTCTTATTGTCACCGAAATCCCATACTCGGGAAAACCTTCCGGTAGGCTATAAACAGCTAATGTATGTTTTTATCTATATTGTTTTGAGAACACTTTAAAATCTCTGATAAGCACAAGACAGGATATATGGGAAAGATGTGCTGAGTGCAAGAATAGTTAAGTTGTTTGGAAATTGTTGTAGCGGTGTGGCATAACAAGTCATGATTATCCTTTATACATCCTTCCTTGTTATCCTAGTATGTCTTAGTTACATTCTATTGTGTGTTTCTTCATTATAACATACCAGCAGCAGATATAATGATAAGTTGTTTTTGGATTGCGAATGGCTAGTTGCCACAAAAAGATGGGAATGATATTGGAAAAAAGAATGCAGTTGATGAATATTTACCAAAAACTAGTAGTGGAATCGCATTACATTGTACAAAAAACATATGCAGATTTATGAAAAATGTCACCTTAATTTGGTGTAAAATTTACTATAGCTCACAAAGTGCTACTACAAAAATGTGGCATATTTTTTATGTTATGTTCATCAATCTTATTTAAAAATCCCTTTCCATCATACCACATCATAGGCCTTTAATATTATGAATTTATATTTATCTATGACATTGTTGTTTCCCCAAAATAGGAAGACATGGTCTGTCTCGTCACTGGTGCTACCGGTGAGCGAGTGGGCCTGGCTGCCGAAGGTTTTGGAAATCGTCACTGCTTCCTGGAAAACATTGCAGACAAGGTGCGTTCAAGAATAACAATGAAGTCTTTATGCATCAGATAATTATGCGTTTTGTGTTCTACATTTTCTTCTCAACTGCAATTTTCATTGAATGCCATCCTTCCTCTTTGCATATTTTCCAGAACAATCCACCAGACTTGACTCAATGTGTATTTGTAATAGAACAAGCTCTTTCAGTCCGAGCCTTACAGGAATTGGTGACAGCTGCCACGTCCGAAACGGTAAACGGCTACTTAAAGTCTGCTCATTCAAGTATTAAAAAGTACTATCGTAAATTATATGCTGCTATCTATGTAGGTATATTGTTTATATAACGTTTAGGATAGCAAAATGATTATTACATAATGTACCCAAAAAAGCTCTTTTGAGATAAATACAAGCGGGTGATTATGTATACAGCTATAAAGTAGAATATTAAATAATACAATATAGCCAATGAAACCAGGAGAAAGTTTCACTCACTAAAATTTCAAACCTGGACAGGACCAGAAAGTACAGAGTACGTGCTCATTTCTATACTTCTAACACGTCGAATGTCAAAGCAAGTTCATATTCAAAGCTTAACGGAACAAAAAAATCAATAATAAGTTTATTAAATTCTTATTTTTTTGCATTTACCATTTTACCTTTTTTCTCTTAATGTGTTAGTTAGTGTGGTGTACAAACCAATATAACAACGCATGATGATACTATTAAAGTAGTTTAGCAGTTCGTAGTTTAATTCTTCATGTGATAAATGCTCATGTAATATTTTATATACTTAAAATAACAAGTAGAAAATCTAATAATTTTCTGTTAAATGAGCTCTGTAATACGTTAAAATTTCTGTATACTAAAATCTTGGAATTTATGTTGCAAGCAATAATTGAAAAAAGTAAAAAAACGTTTATTTGTCGAGGTAAACAAATTAATCCAATCACACTTACTACTTTTTGTATACTTTTAAGAGTATTGAAACTTATTACTTTTAGAAAAAAACCCACATACGTGTATATTTGTAATACTTTTTAAATGTAAACATTCTTTCATCCGCAGTGTTTGAACTGCTCTACTTTCTTCTGTTAAAGTGTTTCATAATGCTGAAACAAAGTTTTCCCATTTTACGTTTCAGGGAAACGAAGCCGTAGTAAGTAAAAGTTTTTCTCTCTAAAATTATTTACTTCCACTTCATCCTTTCTCATCCGACATATCTTGGTCATCATCATGCAAAAAAGGTATACTCTGGTAATGGTCACTTATACGAACATTTTTATATCTTATCCGGTGAACCGTAATAAAACAAGAGGGAGTGAATGCCCGTAAGCTCTATATAATAAATATGTATACTTTTGTACAGTTCGTTTCTCCTCACACGTTTCACCTCTCCTCTAATAATACCTTTGTACTGCTTTATCGTTTTCGTATGACACACATATTATGTTCCTGTGATACTCATCAGTACAACAACAGTAGCAAAAGAAACAACATAATAATAATACACGCGTTGTTACTACTACTTTCCTTTTTTTACTCCCGAATCCAACTAGAGTTTTGTTAAATACATTAATGGCCATGTCACATGAACAACAACATGCATTGAACTTTTGTGTGAGAGTTAAAGAGAGCTGACTGTCCACTATACATTTTCTCTCTATTGTAAAAACAACTCACCTTTTAGCTCCAGGATGCTGCATGGAGCTGCGGCAATCAGTCACACTTTCCTCTGCATTGCCCCTATATACTATACTGTATAACTACTACCGGAATGCACACAAATACTTTTCCCTTTTCTCAACCCTCATAAATAAATCTCGTCTTAGAATTTTAAGTCCAGAAAGAATCTTTACGTCAGTAAACCAAACAAACACCTCTAGTGAAAGCAAGCAAACTTTTGGTTCAACTGGTGTTTCGCTCCCAGAAAGATTTCCAATCTGACTTTTACCCTGTTTTATTTATGTGTTTTGCCATACCATGTTTTCTTTTACATTTTGGCACGTTTACAGTTTATACATTATAATAGGAATGGTAGTACCAATAATAATACCTTTGCATGTAGGAAACTAAAAAACAAGCGGTTCTTTGTTTTACACAAAAAAAATGAGCAGACAGACAATGACTTTCTTTTCATTTTCCCCTCGTTCTTCTACACATTTTATAATAAATTACTATATTCTTGAAATTATATATTACCACGAGCGGACATTGACACTTTAGTGTGGTGAGCCAAAATACAAGAATGAAACGATGATGAGTAGATGAGTACTAATTAACAAGATTTTATCTTAATTTTTATCCTTAATCAAAAACAAACGTTTGGGCTATTACACTTTTTGACTTTCAACCAACCTAACCTTGATAAAAAAATCTCGTCAAATCAAATTGCTGGTCCATATCATTCTATTCTTTCTACACTAAATGTCAACAATTTAATTTTACATTTTTTATTTCCCCTTTAACTGTTGAACAGAATGAATACATACAAGTATCTTATAAGCACATTGAGAAACAAAAGTTTATAAATATTTATCTGTGTTCAATATATAAGATCCCAAATATTTTACAGCAAACAATTTGCATTCACCATCCGTTTAGATCATTTTCGCCCCATTTAACACTATATACTCTATACAAAAGAAAAATCCTCAGAAAGCGATAAAAAAGTCGCAGTCATGCACGATACCAAGTACCCCGTGGCCAAGTATAATTTTTGCAAAAGAAACTTTGTACTTCATCCATACCACAGCAACCTTTTAGACCATAGTGCATTCATGTAAGTAAATAGTTTAATGCATCTACCGTTTTGCAGTTGTTGCTGGCTGTATATAAACAGCAGTTTGGTTTATTTTTTCATATAAACAAGCCTTTTCTGTAGTAATTGTATAAAGCTAGTGATATACAAAGTTACTGCGTGTTCTCTTCATTAGAGCCTATATTTTTTTACTGCAGCAACGTATTATTATTTTACAGTTGCGCTAAGATTTTTGCTATATATGCACATACGTACTTAGTCAGTACGTGTGTTCTATAATTTTTTGTATAGATTCGCGTGAATGCACAGGTGTATGTAATTCCATCACATCACACCAAATTGATGTCATTCAATCTTTTCATTAGAGCCTATATTTTTTACTGCAGCAACGTATTATTATTTTACAGTTGCGCTAAGATTTTTGCCGTATATGCTCATACGTACGTACTTAGTCAGTACGTGTGTTCTATAATTTTTTGTATAGATTCGCGTGAATGCACAGGTGTATGTAATTCCATCACATCACACCAAATTGATGTCATTCAATCTGATTTTGAAGCTGTGTAGTTGGCTCAAGTGTGTATATTATGACTTGTTGTAGTAGGTGCGTAGTCATATTGTACATAAGTAGTTGTAGTTGAGAAATTTGCAATTTTTAGTAGTTTTAAAATATTTCCCTACTTTCACCTTATTATATTGGTAGAGTTATAACTTGTAACAAAAAATGAGCAAAGCTAAACTAAACTTTTTCTACTCTATGAATTTTTTTCGGATGTATTTTCTCTTTATGAATTATTGCCAACTACAAAACTATCAGTACTGGATAATAATAATCGGATATTAATATCAAGATTTCTACTGCATTACTGCAAAAATGAACCTAAAATTTTAACGTTTTTCGCAACTTCATGTTTTTGCGTATGAGAGTGACAAGCGTGTGGTTTTGCAAACTTTACTACTTACTCCTACTTACTACAGCCATGTATGCCTTTTTACTCATACGACAATTGTTTTATTGCTAATATAACGTTTGTGTGTGTTCCTTTTACATCCATACAATGTAAAACCAACAAAACTGCTGCTAACATATGAAATTTTTGAGCAAGTTATTTTCTGAGAAAACCATTATATTTTATTATAGAGACTCATTGAATAAAACCATAAGCGTTATTGTTGAAGTAAAGTAGTAGATTTTCTCTCTTTCTCAACCTTTTGTGCAATTAGTAGTTGTAGTACCAGCAAAAGCAAGTAAGGCAAGCAAAGAGTGAAAAGCCTCAGTAGATTTTACTTGTCTAATAATTTACGCTGCTAAAGAGAAAGAGAAATGTAATAATTCATTCACATGTATGAATGGCTCAAACTGCATACTAAACGAGATGTTTTATATGCTATACTATATGAAATTTCTGATGACTATCATATTATGTAATAGGGTAAAGGCACTGGATCCGGACACCGAACTCTACTGTACGGAAATGCTATACTGCTACGACATCAAAATAGCAATATGGTAAGTCAATGTAAGATAAAGTAATATATAAACCGTCTATATAACATTGTTAACTACTTGTAGATATTTTTAAAATAAAGCGTTAAATGTGCCATATGCACACAAGAGAGAATAAGTAAAATTATAGAGTGGCGCCTTGAAAATAGTATGCCTGTGAGTGGAACATGCAGAATGAATTCAATCTATCTTCCGAACTTCTTGCACGGATAAAGTAAGATTTTCACCACAAAGACGAACGGACAGAAAACCTATATGTTGTGGTGGTGGTGGTGGTATGTGAGTGAAGATGTTACAAAACATTAGTCTTGTAGAGAGAAGAAATGTGTTCCAACAGATGCCAAGAAGAAGCCAACGAAATGCAAGATAGGAAGCGTGAAATGGTGTATCACTGTTGCACCAACAAAATAAAATGGCAGAGGAAGTGTAAGCTTGACTGGCACATGAAGCCATTATCAATACTCGTGGTTCATGAAGGAAATTTGCACTGTATTATTTTCCCTAACTGAAACCGAGAACAAGGCAAATATAGAGATATCTGTGCTGTCAGCGTGGTTCTGTGCAGAGAGAACAGACCTAGCATGTAATTTTATTTTGAAATAAACTATATCCTCTAACTTTTAGCTACATACATACACGTGTGCTTTTCTTGCGTGAACAAAAAGGAATTATAGAGTAGAAGTGTAAATATATTTTTAACATAGATTTTGGCAATAATATTTTGGTTGTATTTTGTGTCTACGCTTAAACGTACAAAAACTGTACTATTATTGTGTTGATCAAAGATTATAAAACGTTGAAAGATAATTTGTAAAAATCATGACTCATTTCAGTCTTATAGATTCGCCATACGATTCCTCTATAGATTTAAAATATTATAGTTTGAGACGATTTTACAAAAGTATGATCATGTTCACTGAAACGCTTACCGGTTTTTCTATGCAGAATTTTGATGCGAGGAATTTATCACTAGATTTAAAACGTGCAAGGTCATTATAAGGATAACAAAGGTCATAATTTAAGATCATTTCTAGTGTGCCCTTAAGCTTGTCAATTACGAGCTTTATAAATTTAGCATTTCTTTGCAGAATGTGAAACCTTACTTGTTGTTCTTGTTCAATTTAGTTAGCGTTGTATGCATACACTTCACTCCATGTGTATATGAGTGCAATAGAGTTTATAGTAGCAGTCAGGTATTTTTCACTACAATCTTGAGCTTGATCATCATATTGCGTATTTTTTTGTGTGCCCTTAAGCTTGTCAATTACGAGCTTAGCATTTCTTTGCACAACGTGAAACCTTACTTGTTGTTCTTGTTCAATTTAGTTAGCGTTGTATACATATACACTTCACTACATGTGTACTAATACGTAAGTATATTGGAGCTTATAGCAGGAGTCAGGTATTTTTTCTCCATTCTTTAGCTTGATCATCATATTGCGTATTTTTTCAGAAAACTTTTTTGGTTCAAAATCCAGAAGAAATTGCATCCTAAAAATATTATCATCACTGCTTACTTGTTAGGGAAAATCTTGTTGACATTTGTAGTTTTATGCTCATTTGATGATGATACTGCTTTACGCTAAAAAAACTACAGCATTTCCCTAAATCCAGAAGAAATCGCATCCTAAAATATTATCATCACTGCATACTTGTTAGGGAAAATCTTGTCGACATTTGTAGTTTTATGCTCATTTGATGATGATACTGCTTTACGCTAAAAAAAACTACAGCATTTCCCATAATACCACTCATTTCATTGAGAGTTTCTGTCGACGACTGGCAGCTTACATGATTGCTAATGCAGATTCTTCCTACAAGCAAAAAATGTAGCCGGGTTTAGAAATGAATGATACATTTATGATGACTAAATGATGATGAGTAATATTCTAGTTTCCACTGATGATCCTGATAAAACTACTGATACGAATCTAGTTCAAAAAATAACCAATTTATTTAACATGATTTTGTTCTCTGTGCAGTACCTGGCCTGTCTTTCAACCACTTCTGGAAATGACAAACTTGCCTTTGACGTTGGTCTTCAAGAACACTCTCAAGGTAAACAAAAAACGATCTTTGTGATCACAAAATACAAACTCTTGTCTTTGAAGCTGTCACTGGCAAATAAATTGATAAATGTAAAAAGTATGTTAAGAGGTTAACACGAATTATTAGAAAAAATCTTCAAGCTTGTGGAAACAGCTACGAATCTTGAGTATTGTAGTTTACTAGCTAACAAACTTTTCATGCCAGCAATCAACTCTCCTTGCAGATTTTTTTGGTATAATGAAAAATCAATTCATAGATTTTCTCCTTTCCGCATCTTCTACTACTAGTCAGGCTGTGTCAGATGCACTGCAGTAATGAAATATAACTGCCAGTGTGGAGCCTTTTAAACATGACTTTTGTTTAGAAGGCTGCTGTCAGTTATTACAATGCAGGCTTGCTTTTTTGGAAAGCAAACAAGTAGAAGTAGCAGCACAGGGGAAACGCCATGTTTTGAAGAAAATTATATAAACTTTTGGATTCCATTTCTATATTTTTCTCTACTCCCTCCCCAGCCAACTTTGAATATACACGTTAAAGTCTAAACTGTCCACGCAAGCAAGCAAATCGCCCAATGAACACATTAACATGAACACTAAAGAGAAATGCGGCGATCGATCATAAAATTAATATTTAATTTGGAACAGCACGCGTTGACCATCCCCGCTGACCACCAGCAACCGTTTTTAAAATGGATTCGTATCATAATACACATTCTAGTTATAGGGGAGGGGTAAAAGAACCTGTTTTATGTATAAATAATGTAATATTACATATATTCGATACATCCATACAACAAAGCAACTTGAGTAAAAGTTGCCATTTTCTGACGCTATTTGACACATGGCTTTTGAGATCCCAGAAAATATGTACTATATCGGTGGTTCAATAGACGGTCAAAACAGTATGGTATGTGTGTAATGTAATGGAGAATTTCTGATATATGGTATGACCTGGTCCATTAGGTGAAGGTAATATGACGAGTATCTATATGTTATGTTACTGTGCCAAACACGTGCTTTCATTTAATGGACCAAATTTTTCTATTGGAACGAAGCAAACATCCCAGTCAAGTTGCGTGAGTTTTATGCTTTCCCCACACAGTAGGTACTTTCCTGCATTAGTGATCTGGCAAAATGAGAGCTTGATAGAGAGAAGCACAATGTCTTCTGGATTAAATTTACTGATGAGATCTTGATGATATGATCCTTCCTAAAGCACATGTTTGACATACGTAATAAATAGGTGAGGCTTGCTGGTGGACTGTCCATCCCGCTTCAAAGCAACGTTCTGAAGGTGAGAAGGTTCGTGTTGGTGATGACTTGATCCTCGTCTCTGTAGCCACTGAGCGATATCTGGTAAATTGAAATTTTTCTTATGAAAAAATATACTTATATTACTTTATAATTTATACCCTTCATGCTTTAATCTTGAAAATGTTAAGGCCAACTTTTCTTCGTCTCGAAAGTTTATTTTTATATCTGCGCACTGACTGCGACTATGCCGCACTGCCTATTTAACCTCAACAAAGTGCACAAATGCATTTTTTTTCTTTATGAATGATGATGAAATGTATAATATATGTGCATTCTTTTACTGTACAAATAATATTAAGTATAAAATATTAAATGTGACGTGTATAGAGTTTATTTCTACTTGTTTTTGGCAACAGCAATCCGTACGTGAAGGAGATCAAATGATCGTAAATGCTTCGTTCCATGTTACTCATTGGTCTGTTCAGCCTTTCGGAACCGGACTTAGCAAGCTTAAGTTTGTGGGTAAGTAGTAAATATAATAGTAGTATGGACAGTACAGATAATACAACTGCCACCACCCCCGTGATATACATTATATAACGTGACGTACTGTAATTCTACTGTAATATTCTTTTATGACGCAGTAAGTGCCATAAATATTTGCGTTGCATAACTCAAGTTTTGCTACATTTTCATATCTCAGAGCGCTCGTACAACATATTGTGATATTACTTCATCACCGCTACGCAAAAGTTGTTGTTGTTGTTGTTATTATTATTTTTATATGTTGTTGCTGGAAGCGAGAAGTTTCGAGGAATAAAGCAATTGCTACATTAAGATACACATCTATGGTATTTTCACGCTTTAATGCCAAATTAACCATTAAAGTACTACCAGCCAACACTATAGTAGTAATAACGGCATCTAACAAACCTCTATTCACATCTCCACGTGCGTATAATGATATGATTACTACCCATCGCCATCGTCATAAATAGACGCAGGCAGGCATGACGTTGCTCGCCATAGAAGCACCTACATTATTACTACATTCATTGCAGCCATTATTGACAAAACAGGGAGAGAACAAGAGAATACGACACGAATGTACCAGCCAACAACTGAAGTAGTGGGTCGGTCGTACACATTTTGTGTGACAAAGGGGGACAATAATGGTGGCAGCATAAAAGAAGGAAAAAAAGATTACTTGCGACGATAGCAGAATTTCACTTGTGAATAGCACTTTTTTCTTCCGCAAAATTGTACGACTTTCGTATGAGTGCTCTTTCTATTTGAACAGGTTATTCGTACATATTATTAGGCTTAATTTACCCACAATGCATACAACTAGAACGGTTCATAAAAGGGGCGTGTAGGCTACATGAAATGAAGACATGAAAGTAGACACGCTCCAACGTGTGGGGGAAAGTGCACATGTACAAACTGAGTACATATAAAATAAAAGTACATCAAACAAATGTGGGTGTTTGAGTGAAGAACCAGAGACTATTGCTTGCAAGAAGGAATTACCACTTGAGCACATACTCGGCTCGACTAGGTGACAAAATATTTTGTGTACAAGTAGCACTTTCCCTTTTTTCCATTATTTTTTCACACTTTTGTATTGCGTCTGCTGAAAATATCCCGTGTAGAGTGTGCACGTCCATACGTTTTACAGATTGTGCGGTGGCGAAAAAGGCTCTTAGCTAAATTTCAAAACAGAAAAAGAAAAAGGATAACGCGCTGAGCAAATACAAAAAACGGGAGAGAGTGTAAAAAAAGTCGAAAACAGTGCAATGCCGGGTAGAACAAAATGCAATCTCAAATGTATTATGCAACATATATTACTTGTCTGCTGAACTTTTGGCTACCACTTGCTGCAGCAGTCAGTGGTCTAGCCACTACATTTAAATAACAGTCAGATTGCCCATTTTTCTTGTTGTTTTCTCAAAAAAATATATTTTCCAGTGGTAGTAAGCATGCATATTCCAATTCAACTTCACGTTTTATTGGTTGTTTG
>JAANSP010000716.1:0-18992 GCA_036850745.1 Homidia socia | reverse complement strand
GAGATTATTTCCGGAGAGGTGGTAGCTGCCGACGAAAGGGTGGAGGAGAAACTCGGAGAAAAAACGGTAGCGACTGACGGTGATGCAACTGACGCCAAAATAGGTAAGACAAGAACACTTGGCGTATTATGTTGTGAGCGTTAGGGCAATGGCTAATAAAATAGTTTATAAATTGCTAACAACATTTATTTGTAAACTAATTATTTACCCAAGAATCGGATAGCGGCGTACCCATACCCTCCGACATATCAAAGTCAGAGGACGTAATTACTCCCAACGGAAAACCAAAGTCTGATGTGGTTGAACCCAAATCGGACGCTAGCAGTGATTCTCCGGTTGAAGCTGCAGCAGAGGCCGGTGCTGACGAAGTTAAATCTGACGGAGCGGCTGAGACAACTAAGGTAATTTTTATCTTTTTAAGCTGTAATAATAAATCTATTTTAATTTGGGACATGGGAAGTTGTAAATAACTTATGGATAGTATGGCAGAGATCGTAATGTTTCAAATTCTGTTGGTTTTTGTAGGACGCGAAGCAGGAGGAGCAACCTAGCGTTGTCGCTGACGCAGAAGCAACAGCATAGGATGCAACCGTTTCTTCACATCGATTAATTTTTTAGGGAGTAGACACTTAAGTTTTAGTTAAATTAAATTGATGTTTGTAGTTTATGGGGGTTTGAAGAAAAATGATATTTCTGTACTCTATAGAATTTATATTGATTATTTGATGATATGTTGATTGCATACCTATATATGTATGTGTAATGTCGGTTTATCAGTTTGGTTATGTATGTACTTCGTATAATTGTTTTGGTCACTCCTGAGTAAATAAATAATCTAAAATGCAATTAATTGAAGCTTGTGTGTTAATTAAATGGATCTTTTTGTTTTGTCATGCAGAACTAGAAGCATAAGATGGAGTATGGCGTCATAATCATAATAGGTGCTAATAATAGTAGTCATTTAAACTAAACTTGACTGTAAAAGGTGTTCGTTATGCAATTGCAAGTACAAGTTGAGCAAAGTTATTTAGGTTTGATTAATTGAACATCAAGGAGTCGAGTTCCAAATTTGAAATCCTAATAATTAACATACATACGTTCCAATACGTACAAGCATGCTGAAGCCAGGCAATAAAAATCTAAAATTATAAGTACAGCCAGTTGTTAAACGCACGAATTATTAATTTATTGATTTAATTAACTGGTACTGGTACAAACGTTTACATATTCTCATACATCAATATCCAATCAAACTCAGATTAAAATATCACGGTGTTCGTTTCATTTGATACATATATTGAACTTATTATTCGAAAATTGTTAATATCTAATAATTAACATACGTTCCAATACGTACGTAAGCATGCTGAAGCCAGGCAATAAAAATCTAAAATTATAAGTACAGCCACAGTTTAACGCATCTACAAATTTCACGAATTATTAATTTATTGATTTAATTAACTAGTACAAACGTTCACATATTCTCATACATCAATATCCAATCAAACTCAGATTAAAATATCACGGTTTTCGTTTCATTTGATACATATTTAAGTTATTATTCGAAAATTGTTAATACTTTAACTAGGTTTACATTCATTGTGTCAGGTATTAATAATTGACATTTAATATCAAATGCTTAATAGCTTTGTAGATGGTGCTATCACGTGCTCGTTCATTGGGATTTAACACCAGTTGACCCGAATCCTCCTTCTCCGCGTTCAGTTTCGTCCAAACTCTGTAAATTAAAAGAAAAGCAAGTGCTTACTATTATTACTACCGCAATATATTTTTAATAATAGCCATTATGACCATTGACCATTACTTGGAACTGGAACTAATAATAATTATTGAGAAGATGCATCATACCATAACTTCCTCTATTTCTGGGTACTCAATCTTTTCGCAAATAAGTTGTGCTACTCGATCACCAGCAGAAATTTGAAAGTCCTCATCTCCGTGGTTGAACAATATAACGCCAACATTGCCGCGATAATCCTGGTCAATAACCCCAGCTAGAAGGACAATAAATAAAACAAATTGTTGACTTAAATGCGCAGTATTTAAAAAAGAAAAAGCAAAAGAAAACGAGTGCAATGCAAACAGACCTCCAACATCAATCTTGTTCTTAAGAGCCAATCCAGAACGGGGAGCCACACGACCATAGGTTCCTTCGGGTAGTTTGATTTGAATGTCAGTCTTCACTAAACATGACCCACGTTTTGGTACGGTGTACTCGTAAGCGCTGTAAAGCAAATCAAGATTATTGATGATTTATTGAATGGGTTTCTAAATGAGTTGCAGATTAGAACACCAAAAGGGTAACCGTTTTTTAGTTGTAAAAATCAGTATTTTATTTTGAGTTCATGCAATTTAAATTTTAACTCACCTCTTAAGATCGAATCCAGCCGCGTATTGAGATCCCTTGGTTGGCGAATGCGCCTTCTCGGAAAGCTTGGCAAACTGCAGCTTTGATGATTCCTTTCTAACTTCCTGATCCAAATGAAGCTTCTTCTTTAATGGACTTCCAAGAAGATTTGCATTGGTAGTATTGGTAGTTTCCTTTAAAGGAGAGGATGGAACGGAGGAAGGCATCTTGGTGTTTTCGCGAGAGTCCTCTTGTTTTGCTAACTTTTTCTCTGGAGAATTTTTCGGTGATGATGAAGAGACAGACAATTTTCTTTTTGATGGAGAAGCAACAGCAGAAGAATTATCTTGATTCAACTCAACTGTGGAGGGCATATCACTAAATGGTCCAGCAAAGCTCGAAATTGATTTGCCTTTGGTATTGACTTTGTAGGATTCCGTTTCCGTAGAAGGAGGATACTTCTTCTCAGTACCAAAGTTGAAGACTAACTGATCCGGCCAAGAAGCGGAACTCAAGAATCTTGGCAGTGGTAACTGAGGATGTGCTCTTTTGTAAGTCTTGAAAACTGACAAAGAAGATACCGGGATCTTGAAAGCGGGATGAGTACCATATACCATGTACCCAGTAATTGGAAAGTTTGTAGCTGTCAACATGAATGTACTCAGACCACAGCAGCAGCTGCCTCTCGTTTGTTGTTCTTCTGTAGCTCTTTGTTGACTAAATTTCTCTCGCGCTCCATTCTGACTGAATTTCTCGTGAGAGCAGCAACCTCCACAAAACATGGATCTAGAGGAGGCATTTGAATCACCACTACCACAGTACATGTTAATGCTATTGACTCTCGTAAAAGCATGTAATTTTCTACCACAAGGGCACAAAATTGCCAGAGCAGATGGTAGAATTTCCTTTGTTAATTTTTTAATCAACATTGTTGTATGGGTATTTTCCTCTTGCTCTGCCAATTTAAAAATTTAAATATGATGTACAAAACAGCAAATATGAAAGATTACGTTGAGTTCAATGAATGAGAGAGATACGGGAAAGGGGAACCCTGTTGACGGGCCAAATATTTATGCTAATTGCTAATTAACCTTTAGTAATTTTGTTTTTTTTCAAAACTAAGGAACTCCAATTATTATTGGAGTCCAATCCCAATCTAATCTTTTGACTTGCGGCTCGATACCTCAAACCTAACACAGTTCAAGTCACAGTCACAGTTGTTTTAAAACCGTTTGTCAAAAAGTCAAAATGTCAACTCGCAGACGAGTCCCGAATAGTTCCAATTCAACTTTAATAGCGAACCTGACAGCAGCACTGAATAAAATTGAAAATGCGATATTTATAACTTGTATAATAATATTATCCTTTCTTTTCATAATCCTATCCTAATCCTCTTCATATGGCTCAAGCTGAATGCACTTTTAGCGCTGCACAGCGCAGCGTAAAGAAAGGCGTTTGCAATTTGCAACAAATCAAATTTTGTTCATCTATAAATTTGTATTTCGGCAACACACATACTCATGTGTTTATGTAAAGTCTAAGTTGGGCTGCTCAACAGGCTTGTATAATTTTTATATTTTCTTTTCATAATCCTCTAATCCTCTTCATATGGCTCAAGCTCAATGCACTTTTAGCGCTGCACAGCGCAGCGTAAAGACAGGCGTTTGCAACAAATCAAATTTTGTTCATTTATAGATTTGTTTTTCGGCAACACACATACTCATGTTTATGTGTAAAGTCTAAAAGTTCTAATTGGGCTGCTCAATAATATGATTCTATGATAAGCTTTGCTGGAAAATATTCGTTTCTTTGAAGAAGAGAGCAGCAGACACTACTTCTTGACACTTCTATTCTCTTCATCTCTTCTGCTGACTGAACAAAGTCAGCTGTTGGCTCAAAACATGCACTTTACTTTGATTCATTGGAGATGATAACAATGATCTAATGTAATTTTAATTGGCTTACGCTACGCTTACGCTGGGCTAATTGTAGTTTGAAATTGCGTCTTTAAAGAAGTGATTCAGTTGTAATAGTGCAGGAACAGTACTAGTACTGGACGCTTTCAAGTTGTACATAAAAAAGCACTTGTTTTAAGAAGTGTTTTTACTTTCACTTTCTTCGAGAAGACACGTTATATTTCCGTTGTAGTGCAATTAATCCCAATTACTTTCAATGCCGTTAATAGTGATTTGTCGGGTACCCATCAAGTGGGAAATCGACGTGGGCGAGAAAATTGGCGGACTATTTAGAAACAGGACAAGGAAAGACAGTGCATGTCGTCAGGGAGGAAGAGCATTTTCGAGGCGAGAAGAACGACATTTTAGACGGTAACTATATTTTAAAAGGATGTAATTGATTGATTGTTTGATTAATAAAAACCATTATAATGATGACGACTGGTTTGGTTTAGACTCTAGAAAAGAAAAGGAACTTCGAGCAAAAGTAAAATCTGAAGCGCAGAGGTAAAACACCTACACTTCAACTAATCAAACTTGTACAAAGGATTTTTGTTCGTATGAATTTGTTTTTGTGAATGATGTTGCTCTGTAAAAACCTCCGTGCTCTTGATTGAACTCTATCGTTTTCGTTTATCTTGCCTTTGTCTAGATTACTAACGAAGGATGACGTCGTAATATTAGACGCTTTAAATTACATTAAAGGTAAATAGACTTTGAAATTTATGTATGGGCAACGTAAGACATGCAACAATACTTACTTTACTTTTTATTGAATGCATTTCTATTGTATTGTAACTCTTCCACATTATACAGGATATCGCTACGAATTATTCTGTATGTCCAAAGCTGTACCTACGCGTCAAGTAACGGTGCATTGTGATGTTTCGGATGCAGACGCATGGAGCTGGAATAGCGATCGATCTGAGGGGGAAAAATACACTAGGTTTTTTAACAGCTTTATTATATGGAGTAGAATTTTCGGTGAAAGTACTAATGAAACTTCTAATTTGCTATGTATTTTTAACTGTTTTTTTATTTAGGGAAGTTTTTGACCATTTGGTACAGCGATTTGAAGCTCCTGACCCGCAGAATAGATGGGACAGTCCATTTTTTTCAGTCCTTTCAGGCGAAGAGCTGAATTTAGAAGAAGTTTACAACTCACTATTTTTCAATAAGACTCCAAAGAGAAATATGTCCACTCAAAGTGTAAGTAAAATGTTTGTCTACATGAATTTTCTCTTACCTACTAAATATTAATATCGGTGAAACCAAATATATGCCATTAGCTTTTATTGAAATTCGTCGTGAATTATTTGGATAATAAAATTTAAATTATGGATTGTTATTTTAGAATCCGCTGTCAGAAGCTAATTATCTGGGTACAATGGAAAAGGTTACATCAGAAATAATACAGGTATTGTATTTGCAATTAGAAAACTTAGACGTAAGGTTGTATTTTGATTTTGAAGTAAACTTGATGTATTTTTTATTTGTATTATTTTGCAATTTGCAATTTTATATACCTGCAGGCAATTGTTTGTGCAGAGAAGAAAACAGTCACAGCTGCCGAAGATAGTGACGAAATCAGGCATATTGAAGTTCCCCACTCAAAGAGCACGGTTCAGGTTCTTGATTCCCCTTCAATTAGTCAATTAAACAAACTTAAGCGGCAATTGTATTTTGATTTTGAAGTAAACTTGATGCATTTTTTATTTGTATTCTTTTGTAATTTTACCTACAGGCAATTGTTTGTGCCGAGAAGAAAACAGTCACAGCTGCAGAAGATAGTGACGAAATCAGGCATATTGAAGTTCCCCACTCAAAGAGCACGGTTCAGGTTCTTGATTCCCCTTCAATTATGTCAATTAAACAAACTTAAGCGGCAATTCATTAGTTTGTCGAAAACAAGTAATTTGAAAGGAGAACCAGGCGAAATGTTTGTACAGTATTTAAACTCGCAACTTACATCATCTTTGTAACTTAAATGATTAAATAGAGAATAAATTGCTTGTTGGTTACTTTGCTAAATTTTTCTATTTATGCAATGAAGTATTCAATCGCAACAACGCGCGAGACATATTATGCCATTTGAGAAATAGGCAAGTTTTTACGAGAGAATTCCATTGTAGACAGGCCTTCAGTATAGTAATGCAAGAGAATGAAATCAAGCAGAATGGAAAATGATTTAAATAAATTTTGCAATGGTTTTTATTTATATGATTCGTCAATAAAACAATATAAAAAAGGTTATTGTTGCTTCCTACTCAAATTACATTAAATAAATTACACACCTAGCTATATTTTTGAAAAGGGTAAATTAGTATATAAATTTTGCCTATTTCGCCTTTTAATTTCTCTATACCCGTACCGACCAAAAATAGCTATAAAATGTTGAGTTAAAAGTACGTTTTCGGGATTTTATGTCAATCAAGGCGACACAAACGTTCTAGTCATATTTGACGTATTGACATTTGACATATCACAACGAACATATAACTGAATCATAAACAGACATCGAGTCGGGCCTTTTATTGTGTGGTTCAACTAGCAAGTTCTATCACATACAACAGTTACAATTATACAAAATACAAACGAGAACAAACTTAGATTTTAACATAACTTGACATCATCATATAGCTATATCTAGTCTACGTTAACTTTCCATATTACGTACATGAAAACTGGAGCTTCTCATTGACTAGTTAAGTATAGAATCAAGTTATTATCAGAATCTCCGTAAATAATTAGTAGGTAATATATTTATATTGCATTGTAAATATGCCACGAATAACACCTTAATACGTATTTACAAGTTGGCGTGTTTAACGAACCCTTATTCGATCCGACTTGATATGGAATCTTAACAAACGCTAAACGGTTTCATCAACATTTTGTTTAAGCTAGAAATGTATGTACACTCATTATTATTATTATTTCCATATCATGAGTTAAAAGTACATATATTTGATGGTTGATTGACTATACAATCGTCTTACGTATATTAGGTAGGTACGTATATTGTAGGTTTGAAGAATTATAAATTGCGTTAGATAATAATAAATACTATAAGTATTAAAAACTCATTGTTGTGGGTATTTAAGCTTACGAACGAGTCATTTTGTTATTTTCTAAAAATCAAATATGTATTAAGTACAACAGAGACGTGTATTTTTCTATACCCCTTCTGATAAAATGGTATACAGAAAACAACATTTACCTACATGTAATAATATTTTAGGATATTTCTCGCAGTCTATTTTAATTGTGAGCTAAAATGTGCTTCTGAGGGCGATGCAAGACGCAAAGACTAGAAAAATAGCTGAGAATACGGGAACAACAATACCACTCATAGTGGTACCAAACAATGCAACCCCAAAGAAAGACCCAACTCTTCCACCTGAAAGTAATAAGCCCAAGGCTCCGCTCCTGTAAATCAAAAGATAGCGTATAAACATAAAACATTTTTGTAAACGCCAAAATAACTGCACTGCAAGACTACAACTACTTTGTATTAAAAAGTTTATTTATAACAATACCTCGTCCAAAATGGGTATTTGTCTATTACAGTGACCAACATTGACCACATGCCAGCTACTAATACGTTGATTATGGCATGCCCCACTAGAGCCCAGACTGGATCATAGGTCCAAATTGTGAGCCCAATGCAAATGAAAGATGCTAGTATCAGGAAAAGTGCAATGAGCTTGGACCGGCTACAGAATCCAATCAATGCCACAGATATTAGAGATCCTATGAAAATTCCAATCACTGGTAATCCAGCATCCATAACATCGTTTCCTAAATACATGCTGAAATCAGGAATGAGGTGGCACTCTGGATTTAGTCCTAAAATTCAAATTAGCACAAAATGATCAGAAATTGAGCCCATTGGTGTTTTGCATAGGTATTTAAAAATGTAGCCATGTAGAGCACTTGCCAGCATAAGTAATATTTTGTAAAGATGATTCGATAAAGTTGGATCTACCGAGATTAGTATCAACCACAAAACATTCATTGAGATCCGAATATTTGAACAATACATACGAAGCTTTAACGTTTGTAAAGTTTACTCTTTGAAATGAACAGTTTTCAAACTTAACATGGTTCATAATCTGAAAAATAGAACACATGAATAAGAAAGCGTTTTCTTCAAAATGTAGCCAATAGATGAGATTGTAGTCTGTAAAGACTTTCACTTACTATATTTGAGAATGAAAAGTCTTCAAAGCTGCTATCATGGTATCTAACATTAACTAAATCTTCATTTATAACGGAATGGTTTAAGCTTTGCTTCTCGTACATTTTGGCATCTTTATCAAATGTCCAATCTCGCAGTGTTGCTTGACGAGATATAACCCACGAGGATAGTGCACCATGTCTGTAAAACATTGCCAGATAACGGTTTTCTTTTATATGTTGTGTGTGTACTGATTTTCACCAGCAATAACTACGTAATAAAATCATTTTATAATAATGGCAGTTTACCCCATGGTGGCTAAAAGCCAAATGAGAGACAATGTGATAGTAAGTCTTCTCCTGTTTTCAGTCCACAGCGTTAGAAACGAGGTCCAAAACTAGAAAAAATAGTGTAAAAACTTTTTAGTGTAAAAATTTATACTCTAAGATCCAAAATAGCATCAAAAGTTTTAAAGGTAGGTAATCATTTACCGATTCCAACGCCCTTATAAGGTCACCAAGAACACTTCTGGGTGTGCTAGGTGGAAGATTATACAACGTAGGGATTTCAATCTCCGACAAACAGAATGTTGTGTCACTACCTCGATTTTTCTTATGAATACTCTGCAATTTACATATAACGTTTGTATGAAAAAATATAAAGTGATCAAATATGTTTAGTCAGTTATCAAGCATAGTTTAAAAAATAACATATATAAAATTACCTTATATACGCTTAAAGACTCAGCATCGCGTCCGTTTTGCATCAAATTAAGCGGCCCCTCCGGCATGAAAATAAGTGCTATTAAGCTCAAGAGCTCGGGAGCAAGTGCTGCTACAAGCAATCTTCTCCAAGCACTAAAATGCTCTTTTAATTCCTCGCTCAAATGAAAGCCTGTTGGGGGGAGTATAAACCATGATATCATGATAACATAGGCCGCTCCTAATGGCCAAAACAGGAAGAGTACAGCAATCGCCACTCTCTGTCTCTTCTCCTGAATAAATTCGGAGAAGTAGGTCACAACAAGTGGCATGCAACCACCAAGGCTAAACAAAATGAAATAATAAGAAAATATTGTATAGCGGATATAAATATATGGTACATGTGAAAAAGCCACATCCTAATTATACTTACCCAAAGCCACTAAATATTCTTGCTGTCAAAAACGTGCCCTCGGTGGGCATTATCACGCTTGAACCAGAGAAAATTGAGCCAACCCCGAGACAGTATATTAATGCTCTTCGATGACCAACGCGGTCTCCCAAGCTGCCCCAAAATATGGATCCAACACCCATTCCAAGAAGTGTCACTCCAACTATTATAAACAGATGAAACATTTGTAGATGACGAACAAAGATGCATCATTCTCCTATTTATGTATGTACCTAATTAAAATCAAATTTTTAGTGTACCTAGCCAAGACTTTTGAGATTCGTCCACACAAAACTCAAACTGAGCACTTTTAGAGGACATGATCAAAGCCAAAATTTCGGCCAGATCAGCAGCCATCACCAGGCCACAAACAAAGAAAATTATAACTTGCATTTTCCCATGACCAACCTGTAATATCATAATTAATCAATTTTTCAACATAATTGTTAGAAATCATTTTTGCCAACCGTGTATTGAAATAATGACTAACCTGTTGAAGTGCATCTTCATGAAACCTTTCCAAGGTCGTGTAGTTGAATTTTTCGGTTTCAGTTGGCTTATCATTGCTGGATGTAAGGTTGTCATGCTCAATGCCACCCGGGCTGAGGATGGATGACCCATCCTCCGTAGTGTAATTCATCGTCCGGCAGTGCTTTGTCGTCACCAGGGGCTCACTCTCCATGTCTAAGAGGAATAAAAGACATGAATATTAGGATGAGCACGAGTGGGCATAGGTTACCCGTCCAGACTCTTTTGAAGATTATATGATCGTGTTCAACAAAGGGGTAAAAAATCAAACAAAGCTCCTGAAACACTTTGATCTTCACGGCTTATATAAATCTACATGATAACAAAGCAGTTGCACCTCTGTCTAACTATATCAATCAGATTATCAGACTTACGATGATGATGGCTTGCTAAAACTTGGCAATTTACGTGTTTCTCAGCAAGTATCACTTTGCCCCCTTGCAAAGATTTTTCTACATCTCCTATACTCAATTGATCGATACCACTCATCTCGTAGCAGGCAAGGCAATGTCCAACTATTCTAATTACTGAAGTATTCGTTTTTGGCAGCACAACTTTATATAATAAAAGTCGGACACCTCTAATATATAAGCTCTTCCTTCCCATCCAACTAACTTGCTGGATCAAAAATGCTTCCGATACTTTTAACTACTGAACTGATGTGACCTATTCATAGAAATAAATTTGCTTACTACTACAAACAATAACTATAACAAAAATAATAATAATTAATAAATTCATTAACTGATTACTGAATATCACGTCATATTTACAGACAGACTCGACAGAAAATATTTTCGTGCTTTACCTATGTAGTTCTTTGCATGTCAAACGCACAAATAGAGAGTATTGGGAAGCGGTAGCGCTTTGCGTAACATGGTTTAAGCACAATTTATCAGTGAGTTCAATGCTAACATGGGATTTGGAAACTACACGCAAAATCCAGGCATAATTTAGCTAGCAAAGTCAGTAAAACAGGAGAGAATGGAAATTTCATTAATAAATTTAAAAAACAAGACTCAATACACATACAATCTTTTTTCTAGGAAACTGAACTAATAATGCGGTGATCTGGAACGTGAATGAAACAATTTATTCCAAAATTCTTCAAAAGTTTCATTGCTGTTTATGAGCAACCAAACAAAATGATGAAATCAGAAGTTATAATTTATTTATTTATCAGAAAACGTGGCTGTGTAAACATTTTTTGTTTACTACATCGCATTGCCTAATATGCGCATTTACTTCGATTGTCAATGAACGTTTCTTTTTTATCTTGGCCATGAAATTTATAGAATTCTATTCGAAAAAATGGACAAGGTTTGTTGAAGGGTATTTTTTCAAAACAGTGCGCATTCAACAAGTTTCCATGTTTGACATCTGTGTTATCCCGACCTTAACACGAATTTCCCAGCGTGTTTCCCCTTTTAAATATCTAATTATTAGACAAAAATCCTGTCTCAAAGGGGCGCAGGATTCTTTCTTACATTTTTCGTTTCTGAAACCAAAAAATTTCATAATGGCTGTCGGTGAAAAATAGCTTTGTCGAATTTTGAAAATAAAGACAATATATAAGTGCTTCAGTTCAATATTTCAATTTTAAACCAAAAATCTTTAGTAAAACATTTAAAAGCCTTTAAAACTTTTAAGACAACAAACTATATTTACATATAAGATTTTGTGCAAAAAAATGATAAAGCTGTGTAATTTTTTACTAACATAAATTGGTTGAAGAGCCATTGCATTGTTACAGTTTTACTGGAACTTGGGTGCTGGTTTTTTTGGTGGAACAGTAGTTGTCGCTCGTAAAAATTTATATGAGGTAAACTGTTGTTGAATAGCTAATGTTAGTTATGATTTATATATTTTTAGATGCTGGCGGTGCCGATGATGGTGAAAGCATTCCTGTTGGAGGAATTGTGGAGAAGAAAGCAGACAAATTTCCTGTTCATATCCCTCGTGGACTTGATTAGAAGTAGTGAGGTGAGTGATGAGCAGATATTGAGAGTGAGCAGATTATTGGCAACAAACAGCAACTATTGCGGTGACCAAGTTTATTTTAAAGCAGCGGCAACTTCATGAGAATGAAATTGAAGAAAGTGTGTGTGCAAACCAACCCTAAAATACAGAGCAAAAAAATAAATTAAACAGGTATAACTTTTTGATTGGTTGGATCAATTAGTTTAACACTATTTTTTTAGATAAAAGAAAGTGCAATATTATTGAGCTGCCCATAATCATTGCAATCGAATCGCAATTTAATCACTTGCGCAGATTACCAAATCATTGGGTACTATCTGTAGATTCTATATTCTACGTAGGTACATACATACAATGATTGCTTTTGTAATGACAAGCGCGTGAAATTTTATAGCACGAAACAATAACTAGCAAATGGATGGAAATTTACAAACAATTTAACTAGAGTATCCTGTATTGATATTTCACGAAAGCAGATAAAATTGTTTATCTTTTTCGTGTTACTACCTACTACTTATACTATCTACCTACTATAATAAACAAAGGGTGTGTACAACTGCGTTATTCAGTTATAATGAAAATAGAACCCAAAGGAGTGGTTTTGTTTCGTTTCGTTCCTTTACCTACGCTAATTTCAGTGATTTCATTCCTGTCTGAAAACTAGGGATTGACGACTCTAATGGAGCGACCCAAGGATTGGGTTTTTGCAGAACTCATGCTGCACGTGGGCAAGATTATTTTTGAATAAAAATAGAATGCTATATGTATACATATGCACAAGAGAATGTAGAGGAGACTTGTGGTTATAGCTGTAAAAACATAAATGCGATTATCGTGGCTCAGCCACCGAAAATATCACATTTTTGTGATATGCTTTGTATTTCTCTTTCTGTCAAACTGTCTCTTCCACTACTTGTTTCATTCAATATTATAGCTAAAAAAAATATATTTGGTAAGAAAGTAGAAGTATTACGGGGAAATTCCATCAGTTTTCTTTATTGTACAATTGCGTCAATTGAAATTGCGCATTCTTATATTTGACAGAAATGTCAATTTACATAGAAGGGTGGGCAAAATAACATTATAATAAGCATTATCCAGTTATGCACGCATGATATGCTAGATGGACAGAAAAGGATGAAAAGTAATCCGCTCGTTACGTAAATAAAACTTGCATGTAATCTAAATTTCTAAACAGTTAATTTGACAAGAAAAATGCTGTACAATGCAAAACAAAAGAAAGAAGAATGTGCATATGCGAAAATTGTAAAAAAAAATATTCTGTTGAGTGAAAATGATACTGGATAAAGTAATGACAATACCAATAAACCGTATTCTGTTCCGCTACCATTAAATCTGCCTATTTAGCAGAAAATATTGCTCTTTGACTTTCGCCAGTTTAGCCAGTCATTAGTAAAAGGTTCAATCGGTACTGTATGAAAAATAAAACTTGTAATAAAACACAGAAAAAAGCATTGAAACATCAACCGCTTAACCAAAAACCATTAGCTAGTTGTTGAAGCCATCAACAACGCCAGCAAGACTATCATTTTTATAAGATAAAAGCGGTTATTGTTTTTGACAGCTACTCCTCTCTAATGGATGAAATATTTAGATGCTCCTTAGGAGGAAACAAAGTGCAAACGATAAAAGGTTCGTATCTGATGAAGTTTCATCTTATTTCCTTTATGAATAACATATCTCTAGTTTTCAGACTTTCAGCCTCCGCCACATGAATAATGGCTGTACTCGCTTGCCTCGGATTAGGGATTACCTATATTTTGTATATTGCTATGCTGTAACTTGTAAGCAAGTAAGTAAATCCAAAATCTGTTCATAATTACTTTGCTTGTGCTAGTTCTTGTGCTTATGCCATGCTAAGCATGTCGTTAACTTCATCCTGTGTTCTTCCCTCCCTGAACACGCTCAAAGCTGTCACTTTTGTCATAGTCAAAATCGGAGAAACAAAAAATGTTTTCATTTGGATTCATCATGCAATCACTTGGCCCAGATTCGGCAACATTACTTTGTAAACAGATAGAAGTAAGTATAAGTGAAGTAGTGCCAATTATACATTTTATGTATCTGTGAGTTGGGTTGTTGTCTTACGTTGTAAGATATGTGTTTTATGAAGCAGACAAGCCATAATTATCATCATCAGTATCACTGTTCCCATTGAACTGCGCATTCCAAAATAAAAAAGTTTAACAACCTAGGTATTTACTAATTCTTTCACAGGCGACATGCTGCCGACACAATTGGTAGGTAAAGAACTCTGCGGTGATGTTGGACGAGTTTCTCATTTTCACTTTTCTCGTCGTGGTGAAAATACTTGTAAAAGTTTCTTTGCTACTTTTTTTACTACTTTTTGCAATAAAAAGAAAATCAAAATGACTCTTTAAACTTATTGTAACTAATCTGCTTTCAATTTCATTACCTAATGCTACCTCGCGAATTTAAATAAAATATGCCGTAATCTCATGTTTGATAAGGATCGAGTACCGACCGATGAGTGTACGCAGCACACGTTACGACGAAATAGAATCATAGCTTAGAAACACACACCTAATTCCTATGCATTTTAGGTAAGTAATAAAATAAATGTTTTGTTCCCTGTTCCGTTTTATACTTTCCTTGGATGTAATCCAATTTTTTAGCGAATTTTTGAGACATTCATATAAACAAAGTACAAGTTGTAAAATGCTAGTTGATATTTTAAGTGAGTTTTAAACAACTTAGTATTGTCAGAGTCAGGTCAGAGGATTATTATTTTTAAAACTACAATGTAAAATAATCGTTACGTTAGCCCACGGTAACTCCACCGTGATACTTTTTTAGAAATCGTTCTGCGTAGGATATTGTTTAATTTGCAATCAATCCAACTGTACAACAATTCAATACACTAGACCTTCTCTGTTCTGTTCAGTTTAATTAGAGAAGTAACCATTGAAATGTAGTAAACCAATGCAATGCTGTCTGATCTTTATATCTAGTTACCAAAATGCTTTTAAAATGCTTTTTTTTTATAAATGTAAGCCCAAAATGTAAGTTGATATTTGTAATGTCACTCGATATTATTCAAAATTCTTTTTCATGCATGCTTCTGAAAAGCAGAAAATAATGCTTTAATAGTTGCTAGTTGTCTTTTTTACGTACACTAACAAACATGATCCGTATTCCATTCCAAACGCAGCAACTGCGGCATTCAAACTTTAGCAAAATAAATGCTCTCCCAGAGAGCTGACTTCGTCGTAGTATTTACAGCCAGCAAAATTTTGAACGCAGCAAGGTGACGATAATGATATCCCAACTTGGAAAGTACGTAGAATGCTATTTTATCCAACTTTGTGGTTTGTTTTCGTATTGTGTAAAACCTTGGCTGCACAAAACTAACTTTGATGTCTATATAATCCCCCCACACACAACAACAACACCAAAACACATCATTGAAAGCACCAGGAACAGCGTTTTTTATTGCTCTCACTTGAATAGCTAATGACGCTTCGTGATGATTTTATATTCTTCTTCTCAATATTTTTCACAGGAATAACATTGTTATTATTATTATTATCTTCACACATTATAATATGTTGTGTTCTGCCAATCAAACCTGGTAAATTTAATGCGTGCACTGAAGGTCATGTCTGTTTTATGTGTAGCGTAATGAAAATAAAATGTGCTTATTATTAGCACATTTGCACTTTGACTCTCAGCTTGCTTGAAAGGCAATGCATCTGGTCTGGTTTACCAAAAGTCAACTATAAAAATTTGCACTGATTTCGGCATTTTGTTTCTCTTCTACTGGACTGATTGAACAGTATCATTGAGCCATGTAAGCTTTGCTTACAACTGCGGAAAAAAACAATATTTTGCACTAGCTAGACAACAGGCACAGCAGTGCAGGACTCCACAACAGATCTCACGGAGATCTTAAATGAAACTGACACTAACAGTCTAACTGCATTCGAATTTCGTGAATATGCATGCATATCATGCCATCATCATGAGAAGAAAAAAAGTATACAAAATATGTGTTTTTCTTTGTTTGTATTTACTATACTCTAATATATATAATAGGACATATAATGTCAAAAATATTGTCAATGTCCATATAGTAGAAATTTCACTTACTACCACTATTACCACTACTACCACTACACTTATTGTGTATAGCAAAGCTCAATGCATTTTTTATTTTGTTTTTTTTTGCAAATAACTGAAAAAGCGTTGGCCGTGTCGAAAGAAAACCGAGTGGCGAAAGAGTATTATTTAGTATTATGAAACATTCAAATAAATTCTACAGTGGACATGACATTTGGTTTTGCACTGCATAAATTCATCCTTATACTTCTCATGCATTGCACCCTGCTTTATAATCTATGAATCCAAAATACTAAAGTGACTGAACTTAACTTATATCCTGCTCATACATGCTCTTTAAAAATGCATATAGGATGAAATGAAATAGACGTGAATTCCTTGTTATTTTGTGAAAAGCTAGATAATACTAAGAACATCTCTCTACGTCGTTTTCCCTTACGCTGACTATCCGTATGAACATAACATTAGTATACCGCTGCTGCTTGGCTGAAACCGATAAATAGCTAGAGACACTAAAACGAACTGTGTAGTATAGTGGTATGCATTTCTAATATCAAATGGTTTATAAATAAGCACAATACTAAAACCAGGTAGTAAACCGGAATAACCTGATGATGCTTTAATGCCTACATAAAACGATACGCTGATGTATGTAGGTATATGTACAAATAAGCTATACTAATAGAAAACCAAGCAAAGCAAGCAAACATCAGAAAGCAACTCATCATCATCAATCAATTCTTTTGTTGCGTCATTTATATTCCTTTGTTAACCACAACTTTGTTTACCAGTGGAGTGGCATGTGCTGGTGTGGATAACAATGTATGGGGGAGTGCATAGACGTCCCTTTATATATAAGTACACGTCAATATAAGTATTTGGTATTTGTGGAAACTTGGATAATAAGATTGAGAGTGGTATGGAAAATGAAAGTTTGCGTGGGGTAAGATTACTTTGAAAATACTATGAATAAAGTTCACCAAAATAAAATCATTATTTTTTTTGATTTAACTATCAACCCCCATAAATTGTTTTAAATACATTGTCTGGCAATCCTCGCCTCTTGCCATTCACGCTTGCGCATGTTGCCTGCTCACAGCACGGCAAACTGCATGCATTATTCGCACACACTCGGAGACACTAATGTAAGCAATTTTACTGTAAATGTAAATATACGTAGGTGGTCAAAATAACAGTCACGCCATGCCCTTTCACAACATTCAAATGAGGAAAATCAAAGCGGTTGGTAAAAAACTTCAATCATATATTTATATTTGGAATCTCATCATGAGCATTCAGTAGCAAGTATTATTTGATGTTTTAATGAAAATACAATGATCTGACTACAACTAAATGTTGGTAAAGGTTAAAGAAAGGTTATAAAAGCACGTATGTATATACATACTTAGTTTTAATAGGTATAGTTTCGCTTTCCCATACATAAATACAACAAAATACCAACGTCAATTTTGAACCGCTGCTCACAAAACTCAATTCGACCAAAATTGTGCTAATTTATATGTTATAATTACTGTTAATTATTGTATTTTCAGCATGGAATGGAGTGGGTGATTTAATTCAGTAATACTTGCAGTGTTCCTTATGTTTTAGCTAAAAGGGAAAATGCCAAAATAAACTAAGCTAAACCACCCAGTATTATGCAAGCAGATAATTTTTAAGAAAACTTGCCTTAAAAAGAAACTACGAGTGTACTTTCTTTGATCTTTTATACACTTAAAACGAGGTCATTTCAACCTCAAGCTCAAGGCCAAGTAGAAGTATTTCCGGTTGCAAAAGTAAATCACTGTAATAAACCTTTGACAGCTTACATATGACATTTAACACGCAACCAAACATCACTCTACTATTGACTGTGAGCCTGGTTGAGCCCAATAAAGAGCAAAAATTACTATTAGAAAGATGTAATAAAATAAATAAATAAGAGCTAATAAAAATATGTAATGTAAGCGATCCATAAAATCATACTGCCACAATCACAGGCCAATACGCATATGCTTATAGGTACTTCCATTAAGCGCAGAGTGCACTATGTTTTCTGAGTGGATTATCGATTATTAAGTTAGAACCTGAGGCACTTGACTAACTCAATAAGCGTGTAGATAAACACAAATGACCCATATATATTGCCGTAAACACCGAAGGAGAAAAGTAGTCTCTGTTGACTTTTTTTGGTTAATCATCGTTGACAGTGACAAAAGTTTGTCGCAAGACATCACTTCACCTTGTTGCCCTATTTCATAGCGTAGCTATTGTATATTATCTCATCAGCTTAATCTGTGATTTCCAAAGTCAACTTTGATATGAAACCTTATACAGACGCCCCTAAAAACCTAACTGAACAAACAATAAAACTGTCACCTTCATATGTATCCTGCATTTTCTCCTTCATTGCTTAGTTGATGAGAAACACTGACTGTGCGATCTTTCATTGTATGCATTATATATTTTTTCTGTCAATGTTTGTTTTGTGGATATGATAAAATCAAAGAGCTCTTTAATTTTTTTACGTGTATGTGCATCAAATACACTACTACCTTAACCTACTCTCCATTATGTCAGTAACCCTCTTCACGGGGATAGGTATTACCTCTAACACCATCATAAAAAGAACATAATGAATAACTACATGAATAAAATGGAGTGGATTTAAGAGAGTGGGGCATAGTCTCAATTTATCAATTTCTTGTCAGTTAATGTCGAAAATTAG
>JAANSP010000715.1:0-18994 GCA_036850745.1 Homidia socia | reverse complement strand
CAAATCGAAAAATAGCTGGTGAAAGAACATTAAGAATATCAGCTTTTCCCATTTAACTACCATATCAGTTTACTTGTAAACTTTCGTTGATATATCAGTTTATATAAAAACAACTCTACGCACACTTGTACCACTTTTATCCCTGTTAGGTACGTATGTATGTACAATACACCAACTTTCAACGTCTGTTCAAACTTTTCCCTGGGATATCTCACAAATACATTTAATGTGTAAATGCCTTCTATAATATCCATTGTGCCTATACATTAATGCCTGAAATACTTATATCCACATAATAATAACGCTGTCTATATAGCCTATAATATTAATACACGGTCCCAGAAGAAGAAGAACAAGAAAAAGGAAAAAAGTGAAAGTTGTCTCTGGGAAAAAACAGTTTTGTGACTTGTGCCTGCGATATATGATACGTACTTAATTCGTTTACAAAAAAAAGTTGATGGCATTGACACACAAGTTTTCTTGAAAAATTCAAATTCAGACTAGTAAAACTTACTACTGACTACACAACTACCATCAGTAAACCTTTGCATGCATACCACCGATTCACTCATCTAATCCACCATACCACCAACACTGCTACCATCAACAAAATCATCGTGTAGAAGAGTGGTGATGTGATGTTGGAAATATTCATGGTATTTCGGTATTTTACATGGAACTATGCTATGCACTTACATATAATCGGAATACTAGTACTCCTAGCAGTAGCAACACTAGTAATAGTAGTGTTCTTATCTCTCAATAAAAAAATGAAACTTGAAAAGACAAAGTGTTAAAGTTTTACATAAGTTTTTCTTCGTTTTTTCCTCTTGCTTTTCTGATTTGTAACCCTGTTCTTTTCACACAGAAATGGATATGATATTATGAGGCTGGCCACACAATGGATGAAGCTCAACAAAAAAGTATTACGCTCATGCTACACACATAAATAAAAAATGCAAAAGGATACATGTATAAAAAAAGTAGACTTATGTGCGGTGTAAATGTATCTAAAAAGCAGAGTGTACTAGCCCCTTTTCATTTGCATCAGTAGTATTTATAATAATAATAATAATAATAACAATAATGTGAGCACTCTATGTATGCATGTAGGTTAAACAGGGATATTATATGATTTTCAGAGATAAAAACTGCTAGATGGATAGACATGTACAATATCTGTTTGTACAAGAAACAACGACAGTATATGACATAAACAAGGACGCCCTGTATATCGCGTCCTGATATAGTAGCTTTTCACTCAAGATATCATCACCAAAAGCTCATGGTAGTTTTGCGAACAGAGTGAAAAGGGAAACAATCCAAGTATCTATAATGGCTCAAGTATGAATATCATGTTGTGTGAAGGAATGTAAATATGTGTGTATATAATAATAATAATAATATATTATTTTCAAGTTAGTTATGTATATATTGCAATGACTCTTGCTGGCTGGTGGTGGTGGTGCTGCTCTTGCTCTAGCCCTTTTTTCTTTCTTTTCCTTCTTTCTTTCTTTCTTTTTCTCTCTCTGTCTCTGTTACCGTTGCAGCAGCAAAAGCAGTGGGATGAGATGAGTGTAGGAGTTAAGCTGCTGGCTGGTATGGACGGTTGTTATTACATTATATAGTACTACTACTTCTACTACGACTACTGGTGCTGCTACCACCACCACCACACATTTTTGTACTTGTAATGGATCAATAAATTTTTGTGTCCAAACCCTTACTACTGTCCATGGCCATAGAAAAGATGTACATTTTTACTATTACCTCTGCTACAACCGCACATGCTTTTTTGCTCTCCTGCTAAGGACAGGAATTATTATTATTTTTATTCTCATAAGAAGTACATAATAATAATATTTTTATGTACAGAGTGTGTGAGTATTCATTCTTCCCTGTTTTTATCTGGTATCCCTTTACAAAACACTTTGCAGCTTCTTCAAAGCAAGAGCGGTAACAGAGTGTTTTTGGATTTACATTACAACATCCGAGATCAATTTATGATGAGAAGGAGGGTACACACGAAAATATTACTTATTTCGTTGAATAATAATGAATTTTAGCATGAGAGGATTTGTAAAAATTGGAAAAACTTTTTGTTCATAAACGATTATTATTATTAAAAAGTTACGAAACTTTTTATGCAATATAACAACGTGCTTGACTGAATTTGTGGAATGTATGAAAATATAGAAATAATCCCCTACACACCAGAGTTATTTCCTCAGAGAGTAAATAACATATGTAAATAGTAAATACGCAAAGGAAATATGCAAAATTTTTATACATAAACGATTATTATTATTATAAAGTTACGAAACTTTTTATGCAATATAACAATGTGCTTGACTGAATTTGTGGAATGTATGAAAATATAGAAATAATCCCCTACACATCAGATTTATTTCCTCAGACAGTAAATAGCATATGTAAATAGTAAATACGCAAAGGAAATATGCAAAATGGGTAATATGTGTGAAGCCGCCCCAAATACTATATCTTGCTTTTGACAAGCAATAATAATTTATAATTAGGTTACTCTAACAGGAATGCTCATATAATATTTCAATCACTTTTCTCTATCTATTTCCCATACGCTGTTGGTACATATATCGTCTGTGCACATACCTCTCTTGACATGACGACATCTCCAGTTATAATTTTGACCTAGGGAGTCCTGGCCTGATCTGACCTTTGGAGTTGGACTGGACAGGAGCTCGCCGAGGCAACTCTGATTAGGATGATGTAAAAGAAGGTAGAAGAAAGAACTTGATGAATCCAAATATAACACACTGCTGGAAACAAAAATTTGGCTCACTGGATGATTTCACAGATTAAAACGGATTTCACTCCGTGACTCAGTATCAACCTCAACTGGGTTGCGAACACACAAGAATTAAAATTGGCCATATCCGATGGCACCAAGGCAAATTTTTACAACAACAACAACAACAATAACAGCTGCAACAACTGGGGCTCTTCCTCCTCCCCTTGCACTCAAGTTTCATCGAACGCATCCCATCATAATAGTTGTATATTACGCACAGTTATTAATAAACTCTCTCTGCATCAGCTAAAAAATTCTATATTTCCTCTTTTTCCCAACTTTTTTTCAATTTTTTCAAGCCATTTGTTGGCAAAAATGCTTGTGTGTATTGCGAAGCACCACAAAAACTTAAAACTTGACTTATATTTTCTGGTTAGGCAAAAGAAATAAACTTTTTTCAGAAATTATTTTTATTCACACTCAAACACTTTTCACTTTTTTGTATTCATCGTCGTACACAGGGAACATATATATATAGCTCGTTTGCTACCAATTAAAATTAATGACTAGAGAGAGAGAGCAAAAGTAGTAGAAGTTGAGGAAAATGGGATTTAGGGAGAAAGAAATAAATCTCAGGGTTTCATGTATAAAAAAGAAAGTAAATACTAATAGCCAGTTGATGATACTTTGCAGAAATGTAAACAAATAAAATAGAGACACGTTTTACTCTCCTCAGGAACGCTCACAATAAAATAGCAAAAAAGGAGCTATTACCACTTGCAGAGAGAAAGCAACAACTTTTTTGAAGCAGGTTTTCCTTCCAGGAATTTCTTTTTTCGTTTTTGTACTTTGCAGAGAGAGAAAAAGAGGATCAAAAGATGAAAGGTATGTACAATATTAATACAATATCTTACAATAATATGGTATTATTTTTTTCAAAAAAGAAAACAAGAAATTGGAAAATGTAAAATCCTGCTGCAACCCAAATCCCACAACTTGAACCCACTCTTACAATCCTTCACCCACAAGCAAGCAGCAATGCTCTCAGACATCCCATGCAAACCAACTAAACTTTACCAGCCCAACCAACCGACACACAGTCACTCCGTCTGTTTCCAGTTGGAATTGTGGTAGAAGAGTATATAGTTGGAAAAAATAAGAACACGGCGTATGTGTACTCAGTTTTGCAAGTTGGACCCTCAGCCTCACTCACTCTCTTTTTCTCGCTTTCTCCGTGAGTGCTGTGCGGTTGGCTGGTGCTCCTCGGTCGATGAAAGTCTTCATGCTCACAAAACTATGCTTAAATCCAAACACATCCCTTTAGTTTCTTCTAACTAGAGAGTAAGAGAGAGAGAGTGCATCTATGGAATTATACATAATACGTGTGTGTGTGACATATAGAGAGGGAGAGAGAGATGTTATAATATGTGCTTCTATGTGAATATGTGCTGCGTGTGTTTTCATCCATCCATGCAGAGTAGAAGAGAGAGGAGAGAGAGAAAGCGAGTTAAAAGGCGACGCTGTGCTAAAGGAAATAATACCCTTTAACCAGTAATGTATGTAGAAAAACATCCAAAAAGAGAAGAGAGCGAGAAAACTTGTGAAGATTCGGAATCCGCGTTCGGGGAAAAAACGACGTGCTTCCGAGCTTTTCTCTCGTATCATACCCGCCTTCCATGTATCTTGCCTGCTGCTACTGCTGTCTTGCATGACACACATTTTCATCCAGGAGTAGGAAAAACGATGGCCAGAGAAAACCCAGGAAAAGAATAAAGTCTAGACCAACATTCTTTTAACTTGACTAGCAGGAGCAAGCAGAGAAGAAGCAGCATCAGTAGCAGCACACCAACATCAAACATATCAGCAGCAGGAGCAGAGGAGCAAGTGTGGTAGTAATACTGCAAAGTTGTGTAGTAAGTAGTAAAAAATTGTAGGAGCAGAGTGTGTGTGGTGGTGATGGTGGTATTGAAATGAATGTGTAAAAGGTAGTGAAAGTAAACGAGAGAAAGTGGAACAGCAAAAATAGAGTTTGAGTGTAAAAGAAAGAGAGTCCAACCGGCTCTTTATGTACCTTGAAGAAACTTAGTTTTTGATGATCACGCTGTACACACACACATATAGTATCATATTACTACACTTAATTTTATCAATGCATATTAATACCTAATGTACATCCATATAGATGGGTATATGCATACACACCTAGCCATTATAATATTATACAGGTTCTTGTATGCATCATGCACACAAATCTATTCAAGCAATAAGCTGCTGTAGCTCACACAAACAAGGTCTATTGGGTTATGCTTTTATTGTATTCATCATCTTTCCCTCACAAAAACATCTTGAAAGATCTTTTTCTTTCTCTCTTCCTTTCTCTTTTCTACTTTTACTTGGAAGAAACTATCTGAAAACTCTTTATTGATGCTATGCTATTTATGCTCCTGTCTGCCTTGCTTCTGCTGCTGCTGCTGCTGATGATGATAATGTGTACTATTCTTCTTTTCATCGTACTGATACTTTCAAAGGCCAGTAGTACCTCAATACAACCACTCTACTACTACTTTTCTCCCCTCTTCCTTTCCAGCATGTTTGGAAAATGATAATATGCAAGCAATTTATTGTGTAAAATGTACATGCTCATAGTAATGGTAGTGGCAGTTACAGCGACGGTAATAATCTTGTAAAAGAGAGGCATTCAACATTCCTTTGTATGTAAATCGCTATTGTGTCTTCTTATCCGAATTAGGCGAGAGTGTACGCTTTCATGAGCCAGCTCAAAAACTCTCATGAACAAAAGTTTCACATTAGTAGTAGTAGTAGTAGTAGAGAAGTTGTAGTGGTAGTAGTAGCTCAGCAGCATCATCATCATCAGCATCCAACTTGGAACATTTTTTATATCTTGCAAACAACAGCTCAAAAGAATATTATGGATATTACCCTGGGTATAATAACAATACATAATAGAGAAGCGGTACAATTTTAGAATAGCAGCAAGCAAGCATGCACAGCTCTCAAGCTAAAACCGTCACCGATAATATTTTTTGCAAGTTTACTATGAGTGACGAGAAAGAAGATGCCATCATGTTATAAAGCAAGTGTGGTGCACACAGTCAGCTTTTGCAATGTGTTGTTATAGCTGGTAGAAAAAGGGTTGCTTGATTTGAGGAATCTTTTTCTCTTGGAAAAAAAGATGCAAGCTTGCACAGAAATTCTACTATTTTCTGATTATAATTCTGATGTAAAAAAGGGAATGATCGTGTAAGAAGAGGTATATATTTCACGGGATCCTTAAGGTCGCGAGCTTATACAATTTATTATTTTTCTTCTCTTCTTTCTTTTGTAAACTTGTAGCAATAATAAAAAAGAATATATATAAAAAGTACCCAGTGCCAATAAATCCGAATTTGGCCGAACAGAAGCGCTCTACTAAAAACAAGGAACTATAAAAAGTGAAGACGAAGATAGAGAAAATACCGCCATATGATGAGCCTCGACACACGTTCACTGGAATAATGTGAAATGGGTTCCTACACAAACACACATATCCACTTTTGTGCAACTTGGTCCAAAGGAGAAGAGCGAGCGAGAGAGAGAGAGAGAAAGGAAGAAGAAAGAAGAAAATGGGAATGAGTAAAGAAAAGTGAGAGAAAAATAATAGTGAGCTAAAACGCAAGTCGCACACACAAACATGATCATCCCTCCTTGTATATTATACCAAATTTCTTTCTCTCCCTCTCCGTGTACTTTTTCTCTCGTCTCCTTCTTCATACATAATACAATAATCATCATCGTAGTAGTGCCTACCTACACAAGTGTACACGCTCACAACGAGAGAAAGACAGACAATAACAGAGTTGGGTTGAGAGAGGGAGAAAGAAAGAAAGAAAGAGACAAAGTTAGAGCCAGTTTTTCACTTACGAACGAATGCATTTTCGCTACGGACTATTGTGTGTGTAGTACACTATGACTTTGCTTGGCTTCGCTGTGGCTTCCTCTAGCAATTCTAGAATGAGAGAAACCCAAACCTGAAGATCTGGAACTTGGAAGCTTTTGATCTGATGAGCATTACCACCCACTCCTTATTTTACCATGAACCTCTGTTCGATTGACCTGATTTCTGAGTTGAGTTTCTGGATACATAACAGAGCAGCAGCAACCAAAGTAGAATAGAATAACGGCTAGGGAATGGGGAGCAATGGTGGTGGTGTTGGTTATAGTAGTAGTCGTCGTCGTTCAAGTAGTAGTGTAATCATGTTGGTTGGTAGTGGTGGCAATGGAAAGAGAACATGCTGGGAACCGTAATAATAGCATTGTATAAACACACAGCATACTTTTTCGTGAACAAACTTGTATACATTTTGCCATTAGAGTAAGTATTATCATCAGCAATGTAGGTTGTAGTGGTGGTGGGGGCTGTAGTAATAGCAATAGCAGCTTAAGCCAAAGCTAACCAACAGCTCTCCCACAACAGCCTTAATTTCCTCTGCAAAGAGAAAAAGTAATGGTATGAACATGAGATAAAAGATGTATCATACTCTCTTTCTCTTGATCCCATCACATCCTTTCATGCAATGCTAAGCACTATTTAACTTGACAGTTTGTACACACAATACTTTTTTATGTAAAACTCTCTTTTTAGTGTACTTGATGATTATGATTATTACACTCTGCTTCGTACTTTTGAAACGGCTATATGTGTATTTAATGTGTGACTTTATGCGCTTTTACGTATTAACTGTTGTAGTTTGAATCTATGGAGAAGAGGAGATAAAAATGTTGTCCCGAAAATACAAGTATTGACCATGGGAAGTTCTTAAAGGGATTTATCATGTCTAATATGGAATTGGGAAAATTATGAATAGGTATTACATTTTACGGAAGATTTTAAAGATTTGTTGATTAAAATTTTTAATGGGTTTTATGTTATGTCTACTAAATGGTCACTAAGACGATGTCCAGGTAAATTTGCTCGAGGAGATAACTTTAAAATGTGATTTTTTTCACTTTACACACATTGGAGGTTTCTAGAGCAGCAGCCCTGCAAAGTTTGTTGAATATGACGAACAAAAATATTCACGTAGTTTAAAGTTTAAAAAAGGCTGAAAATAGACTGCTTGCACGTTAAATTTATTAAATCCCAGGGCTTTGAACTTGGTTGAATATGACGAACAAAAATATTCACGTAGTTTAAAGTTTAAAAAGGCTGAAAATAGACTGCTTGTACGTTAAATTTATTAAATGCCAGGGCTTTAAATCACTAATAAACCGTTGAAATACGGTATTTATACAAATACATTCGGATGTGTGAACAGCAGCAGACAAAATGTAGGACTTTCATTGTTTAGTAAACATAAACAATCTAGTACATGAACATTTTACCCAATTTTTAAATTCAATTGAAATATATGGCAAAGAAAAAACGTTAAAGAGAGACGACGCATCAATCAAGGTCCAGGGCTTTAAATCACTAACAAACCGTTGAAATACGGTATTTATACAAATACATTCGGATGTGTGAAAAGCAGCAGACAAAATGTAGGACTTTCATTGTTTAGTAAACATAAACAATTTAGTACATGAACATTTTACCCAATTTTTAAATTCAATTGAAATATACGGCAAAGAAAAAACGTTAAAGAGAGACGACGCATCAATCAAGGAAAACATGGACGATTCAATTTTGACAAAGGAATAATAGGAAATCTTTTTCTTATCACATTTCTACAACAGCATTTTGAGCGACATCTATAATAGTCTTGGAATAATTCTTCAATGAACGATGATTTCTTTTCGGTTGCCTTGTTCTTCCCCAGATAACTCTCTCAGCAGGTTTCAACAGAAAACAGTAACGGTGAAAGCGGTGGAGTGAAACTGTAACCTCACCGTGAGTTGCAGCAGCTTTCTCCGCGATCTCCTGGAACGCAACGGGGTTGTTTGTACAATGTGGAATTTTATGAAACTTAGTGTAAGCACATTCTTCTCTTTATACTCTGACTTTCTATGTGCGTTGTCTTCTCAACTAAAGATTAACGGTGAAAGCGGTGGAGTGAAACTGTAACCTCACCGTGAGTTGCAGCAGCTTTCTCCACGATCTCCTGGAACGCAACGGGGTTGTTTGTACAATGTGGAATTTTATGAAACTTAGTGTAAGCACATTCTTCTCTTTATACTCTGACTTCCTATGTGCGTTGTCTTCTCAACTAAAGATTCAAAAGTTACATGCAACCAATATGTATGTCAGCATTTTCGCTGGTTTCTACGTTTACAAAGTATAATCTGTGCTCAGCGATGGTAAGGTCTCTATCGGGAATGAAAATATTTAAGCGGGATAATTATAATGAAGAGGCAAAAGATAGAGATAAAATGGACATCAATCTAATCATCCGATTTCTGCTTGAGAACCAAGGTATTTTACCTTCCGACAGAGAGCATCATGATGAATTATATGCTGAGAAAATTTAACACATGTATGCAACACGCCCAAGAACTACGACGAATCCGGGGAAAGTGGATAAATCCGGAAGGAATCAATGGGTCCGTGAGGAGTTTAGGTGTCCAAGTACAAAGACACCCCTCTTTTCACATATAATTTCTATGGGTTCGGTTAGGTTAGGTTAGGTTAAAATGCTTTCATTTGATTGAAAATAGAAAAAAAGCAAAGACCCCCCTCTTTGTATATTTCAGACACCTAAACTCCCCTTCGACCGAATCAATGTTTCAGCAAGCTCGCAATCATGGAGGAAATAGTGGCAAAGCAAAGCCAGTATAATTTTGAAAATATGATTTCGAGAATATGATTTCGTACTGCCAAATTTAAATAAAATTTTCTACCGCCGCTGAGCAATTTTTTCTTAATTTTTTAATATACTGCAAATTAAACACAACGTATCTAGTCTGCACTAAAAATTAATGAAGAAAAAAATCGCTCAGTGGCGGGAAAATATTTAAAGGAGCCAGCAGTCAAACTAATTTCATCTGCAATTTCATCTTAATTTTCTGCCAGTTAAATCAAACTATTTATTTAACTGCTAGGTTTTCAAAGTTGTTACGTATTAACTTCAGTGATGTTTTGCAAATTCACATCAATGCCCACTCTTATGCAACCAGTTCTAGACATAGATGGAGATGACTGTTACCAATGACGAGATCAATGAAAAATATGCTACGTATTTGTTGTTTAGAAAATTTTGTAATCGTAACGGTTTTATGTAACGGCAGCGATATCGTTGTCATGCGCTGAAAACCATAGCACTTATTGCCTTTTATTAAATTGTTGAGCCATATGTTTGTCTACAGACACGGCGGCAAGACTTCAGAATGTATGTAAACAGTAAACAGAGCAGTATTTTCCGCAAAGTATTGGTCATTTTTATTCATTTCGTACAATCTGCAACTAGATAACAGTAGTAATATTTGTAATAATTGCGAGCTGCACTTTTTACACGATTAAATTAGTTACCAATGTTACCATATCATGGTTTTGTTAATTTCATGTTATCGTTATATTTTTATAATATTGATTTTTGAAATGGGTGTAACAAAATTTAAATGTTTTAAATGACAAATATCATACATGTAGGATTTATTGATAATTTAGAAAGAATTTTGAATCAGCAGACATGTAGTAATCTAAATGCTGATGATGGTAATTAAAATAGATTCTTTTGAAAATGTACACTTGTAGAGAGATTTTTACAAATTTAATAAAGGTTTTCTATATGAACTCGATAAAACCGCTGATGATGGGGTTGCGTAGTAATTACATAAAAATTATAACAATTATATATACAATTAGTTTTTTTCCTTTATTCCAATCAATTTTCACACATCATTTTGAATTCTCGTATTTAAAAATACCGTTAATTTTGAAATTAGGATTTCAGGAAATTGGTTGTAACCATCGTTTTTATTTAAGTATTAAAAAATAATTGAACGAAATTTGAAGTATTCTCACTTCTCACCTTTTTTAAATCATACATCCGAGTAACCACACGTTCTCAAATTAATCATTGTCAGGAAAGGCAAGAAGCTTTATTTATTACTGATCGCACCATCTCTTTAATAATTACTAATACAATAAACGATTTTAAATAACGCATTATGGAGACTATTTCTCTATTTGTTTTTCGATTTGTTTATTACAATATTTTTATGGGTTTTAGTAGTCATTATTTCACAATCTGATGATAATCAATATCAATACAGTACAGTAGTAGTTATTTTTGATAATAATTTTTACTTAGATAACTAGGTTAATTTGCAGATGTACGACATTATACGAGTATGTGTTAATGTTAGTTTAAATTCTTTTATGTACTTACATGTTATTTGCGTAAATATGTTCAGCTACATAATGAATGGAACTACTCTCACTCTCTGTCTCTCACTCCGGCTACCGCCGCAACTATTTACATAAAGTTTGCCTTCGTTTGATAATGATACTAATTAACTGAGTATGGTAAGATTGTAGTTTTCAATAACATACTTAAAATATTCTTGATTTACATGTAATAGTAGTACTTTTTCTACGCTACTCAACAAACAATTTGTCCATTTTTCTACATCTTTAATAATAATATAATACTTTTCTAATACTATACTACCAGAATAATACAAGTTTGTCCATTAGTCAAAAAACGGCTAGGTCAGCAGGAAACAACTGTAAGTTGTTAGCAGATACACGTCAAAACTCAAAACTTTGCAATTTCTAAGCACGACATTTTAAAGCATGCGCAACAAACTGGTGTACCTTCAAGCTTTAATCAATCGGTAATCTGCAAAAAAGTGCTATTTATATACTAACGAGTGCTAAAGTGTTAGTGTTTTAAGGCGTTTTTTATAATTTCGTATTTTGATTTTTGAGTGATTCGTCATAAAGTTATAATTACTATTTTTTCGGCATGTGTCAGGCATTGTGCAATAATTTTGCGGTGAAAATTCGTAAATACAGTTGCACGAGGAATAATAATGTGAAAAGGTTTTTAGGGAGTCAAATCTACAATGCGAAACGGTTGCTGACAAATCATTATTCTCTCTGGACGATAGATACAGTAATTAAATTTACATTTGAAATATGCTTACTGCTGCATAATTTACTATAAGCACTGATTTATATGTTTTTTGCGGATTCTGGAGAAAGAAATCAACAACATCAAATCAGAAAGATGTACATTGTGCCAGAAATACATATACAAAAAGTTTTTAAAAAGTTTCCGGGGTAAGCGGATAAGGATACGTCATAGCTTTTCCGGAGGACAATTTGGCTTCTTTTTAGTAAGAGCAAATTACTCGAGGACGGGAAATTCGTTTTACAAGTCAACCATGGCATGGTTATATTTATAGATGCATTTTCATTTATTATTTAATCGGATGATGCATAAGCGTTTGATTAAAGGTAAAATAAAAACTATGAAACTAGATAGAAAACATGGCACATACAAAACCCTTTTTTATTTATGTAGATAGTTTTAAGCAATTATTCAACAGAATAATTTTTTTGCTGCTGCAATGAAATATCAAAGTCAAATGTATATTTTTTGTTTGTTAGTCCAGGTCAATGGATTCTTCGATAAAACGTCAAAGATTTAATTTTTGGTTTTTGTTTAAGTAGAAATGGTTTTGTGTTACAATATACGTTTTTGTTGTATTAGATTTTGATCGCATAGAAATGTTAAATGATTATTTTGCAACCACTTTTTCTTTTAAAAAAGCCACGATGAGTAAGAAGGTCCAGCTTCAGTTTCATCGTTCGTCCTTAATCACTAAAATAATAATTTATTTACATATTATAGGACCTTATTGCGTACAGATATATAAATTCAATTTCTTATCATTCTCTCCCTGATCAGGTATTTGTTTCATAAAAAGTTTCACTTGTCGATACATATTTTACATATTCTTGCTTGTTTTAAATTAGAGAATATTTCAAATCTTGTAATGATGACAGGGAGTTTTTTAAAAATCAAAAATGATTATTCCCTTTTAAGAGAAAATGAATTAATGAGTCAGTAAAACATACCTAATTTTCAAATACCTGAGCGAAAATTAAGCCGACTAAGGTTTCAGTTTGCGAGAATTTCCATTCAAAATCTTATCATCGTGGGTGTGTGGTGCAAAATAACAGTAAAATGTAGAGATACTATAGTATAGATTATTATATTAATTATGTAGTTTTTGTAACTAGCTTTGTGTGAGGGTGTGTTGAATACACGATCTCTTCAAATAGTAGTATACTAGTATACTTATTCCTTTTTTAATTTAAAAAAGTCTTGCCCTGTACAAACCCCATGTTGTAATTTTAGACGTCCAGTTTTTCTGTGTATCCTCTCATCGTTTTATAAATTTTTTGTGAGAAAGAGACTTTTTCTTTTATCCTCAATTTCATCGTCAATGAAGTAAACGTCATATTTTCGGTATATGGTTAACATTTAACTCGTCAGACTATTTTTTAGTTTGACCGTGCATTCATTCATATCATCATACAAGTCGATATTTTTACGTTATAATCACACGATATAAAAGTCAACAATAATAATTGATTTTGAGATTGAGTTTAGAAAGTTTACAAAAATTAATAATTAGTGCGTAAAGACGATAAAAAGCTCCAACGTTTGAAGTTTTGTTTAAATACAACAATAATTTTAACATAACGGTACATACAGTTTTTTAAATATTAGTTTGATGTAGTAGTAGTATACATATTATTACACATACAATTTAGTGCCTTTCGATTCGCATAATTTATCATCATGTATTCTCTTTACTCCCTCATAAAACGGGCTGCTAGTGTAGGCTCCTCGTCGTAATTTATAGTATAGTACTTATATAGAGTAGGTATATAAAATAGTAAATGCGTCTAAGGGTTTTGCGTATACTAATTACGGTTCCATTTGAAATTTCGAAATTAAATTGTAAAAATGAAAGTTGACATTTTTATTTTAAGTAAAAATTGACGATAAATTAATCATGTTTTTCATGTCACTTTTACTAAACGCTGAATTAGTAATAATCATTAACTAAAAATAATTTTAAGTAATAAATAGTTTGTATAGATTCTTCTTTATCGTTAATGATCTTAGAAAGTTGGCTTTTCATGAATTAGTTTTTTTATGTTCGAGATATATAAGTACGAAATATTGGGATAACGAGCAGATTACTTCATCTTGAACAAATCAATTTGAATTCTTTTAGTATTGTTTCTTAGGTGTGGTTGTTACAATATTTACAGATGGTATGGTTATGTAAATATGTACAAGTGTGATAGGAGGGGGTGATTTTCGTACAGTTATACCGATATATGATGTGACTTGCATTTATAATAAATTACTCCTTCACATTTTAAATTAAAATGTATTAGTATATTAATTAGATATACATTATATTTTTATACATTACAAAATTTCAATTTCCAGGTAATTCTGTTCAGTTCTTTGCAGTAAGAATTGCTACGAATTCTACATAGTTTACCATACCATCACCATCGAGATCAGCTTCTTTCAGCATATCATCTACTTCTTCATCAGAAAGCTTGTCGCCCAGACTCGTCATTACGTGTCGGAGTTCAGATGAGGATATCAGTCCGTCTCCATTTTTGTCGAACACTCTGCGTTTGTTTTAAAAAAAGTAAATTTATTAAATCAAAACAGTTCAAAAGTCAAATGGAAAAGAGTTAGTGTACAGAAAAAAAAACTAAAAGGAAAGTTACTTGAAAGCTTCGGTAAGTTCTTCCTCGCTCTCTGCATCCTTCATCTTTTTTGACATCATTAGGAGAAACTCGTTAAACTCTATCAATCCTGATTCTTCTAAATCTACTTCATTGACCAGATTCTCTATTTCTGTGTCTGTATAAGGAACAATTTTAGCTGAATGAGCGCAACTACGAATTCATAGATGTTTTTCAAACTTTTTTTCTAGAAAAGTTTAAACAATATGCTATATAAATTGTATATGTCGTACCGCTTGGCCGCTGACCCAAGGATCTCATAACGATACCAAGGTCGTTTGTGGAAATTATACCATCCTCATCCTTGTCAAACAACATGAAGGCTTCTTTGAATTCTGCAATTTAGAATATTGAGCATTTAAAATAAAAACCAAATTTGGAAAACTCTTGCATTTGATGTGATAGTGGTGTGACAGAGTGTCTCACAATTCCCCGATACCATGCAATGGTTATATAAGCAAATGGGGTTGATTCTAAAACTATTAAGCATTTTTCAAATCTTACCTCCCACTTGCTCCTCCGTAAGCCCGTATTCAGTCTGATATAAATTTATAGAAAAAATAAAATAAACATTAAACATAAATACAAGTACAAAGCCGTTGTTGTTCAAATCTTTGACGCTTTGAACGTTTTTTTTAGTACCAACAAAGATTGAACATTTAAAAATTTGGTTTTTCACTCTGAAATTTATTAATACTAGTTGATTCTGCTACAGGTAACCTAAAATTGCCTTTTTCTTTAAACTTGAGACAAATATGATATATAATATGTAGGTACATACTCTTATTAGTGTTATTGCAATTTTTGATTAAATACCACTCCAACTTTGCTCATAAAATAATCCAAGTATCTACAATAATGTGGCTTCATTTTCCTTGAAACTTTAACCCACTATTTACTTTGTTGCATTCTCAAAAGAACGGTATGCCTCCGCCATTTTCCTCCTACCATCAAAAGCTTTATTTGTTTCTCCTTTATTCAATTATGTATATTTGACTGTGCGTCAGGACAAGTGAGAATGTCAAAGTACCATAAAGGATCAAGGTTAAACACTTCCTGGCTTCCCGCAATTAATGAATATTTTTTGTCCGTTCAGCACAAAATCTGATTGTTCAATTATTCCACTTTTCAAGCAAATCAGTTCCATTACAGCCTCCAAACGTATATTATGAATACCTAAACTTGAGACATTTTCCATTAAAAGTCTGGTTCTTCTCCTGTAACTCACTGATTATTACCGAGTCACTTACGTGCTTATATGCCTATCTCTATATTTTATTCGTTTATTACAGGGTATAATACTTTTGAGCTGATTCCTATATTGTCCAGCTTTACATTCTCCTAGATAACAAAGTGGCAATATAGGTATACAGTGAACTTGACACAAACTGTTGTTACTTTTTTCAGTACATATAAATGAGCATTTTTCAATCTTACCAAGCTAATCTTATTTTCCCCACCCTTACAACTTAGTTTGCATAAAGCTACAACATTTTTGTTTGACGTGGCGGAAAATTCGACTAAAAATTGCGCAACAAAAATTATGCAAATAATGAAGTGAACGTCACAGTCAAATATATAAACACTTCAAGAATTTTTATTATTGAATTAATCAGTAGAAAGCGACACTACTCTCTCCTACACCAGCCTTTTTGTTGTAATTCACCCCAAAAACTCATTCCGCACCGCACTAACCTACTTTTATTTCTCATAGATAAAGGTTTTTTTTGCTTTCTCCTCCTATTTTTCTTGGCTTATGATAGGATTCATACATCCTGGTCAACCAAAGTGGTAGTGTGTTGCCAAAATTTTACGCATAAAGTGTAAAGTATGCGACTGTCAACTGTATGAGTCACTTACATCATTTAAAATATCATACAACAGAGCAGATAGTAAAAACTATATACTAAGGGAGGCACGATAATAACTTGACACGATATAATAAAGTTGCCTTACTCAAAGGATAAAGTTTTGGATTCCATTCATGAGATTTAAAAATGAAAAAATAAGCTTTCTCATGATATGGTTTTATTGTGGTATAGTAGTCGCATTGAATTATGACTGCGTTATGGAATAGATATTCATATACATTGTATGCTATATTGTAGGGTCTCAATACTAAAATTTAAAAAAATAGCTTCCATATAGTTTGGAATAGCTGCTCTTCCTCCTTTGCCATTTATCTCGTGACAGTAGTGTATCTTTTCTGTGAATTTCAATNTTTAAAAAAATAGCTTCCATATAGTTTGGAATAGCTGCTCTTCCTCCTTTGCCATTTATCTCGTGACAGTAGTGTATCTTTTCTGTGAATTTCAATATTTCGCAAATAATTTGCATTAGCGCTTTCCTTTTCCTCCTGGAAATTGCAATACTAATCTTTTAGCACATCCAATTTTCCTAGGGCCATTACATAGGGAAAATTGACTCAGTAAAACTTTATTACACTCATCTATTTATATGCATTTTGTATTGCATGCATAGTCCAGAGTCCAGTACTTCTGGCCAATGCTGCTCTGCTGTCTGTTACTGCATCACATGGATGATGATACCACTGTTGTACATAGTGTTTGCGAGTTTTATGACGTTCAGTTTTTCAGTAATCATCATTGTTGCACAAGTTCATGGTTACTTTGTCATTGTGCCACAGCGAATTTCCTAAAAATAATGGTCTGTTTCTCAGAGAGTCGACAGTAGCAACGTAGCGTCTACATCTGCCACTCTTTGTCTCTATTGAAAATTCTGCATCCCATCTGACATTTTTAACCGCAAGACCTATGTGTCATTTCCTAAATCCTTTATAATGCACCATATTGGTCTGCTTCTTTTGCTCCTGTAGACTTCAGGCTGGTTTCTGCCTGCTGTTGGAGAAAGTTACGTTGATATGTGGTATGCTACTTTTTTTACCCCACTATCGACTGCTACCAAAACTACGCTGTGATACCCTACACTAAATTTTCTTTCCTGCTGCTGCTGTAAAGTTCAGTGGCGCCACAGGAATCGACTTCCTGTTTCCCTTTTTTGTCCTGACACACAAAATGTTGTAAGGCCCACTTTGTAGCCACCATTCCTACGCTAAATTTTCTTTCCTGCTGCTGCTGTAAAGTTCAGTGGCGCCACAGGAATCGACTTCCTGTTTCCCTTTTTTGTCCTGACACACAAAATGTTGTAAGGCCCACTTTGTAGCCACCACCGCTGCTGCCCTCGACATGAAAGACAGGGGAAGATGGTGTGCTACTGATATGAATACTTTAAAACCGTATATATTACGTTGCCACTCTATGTAAGGAAACAGACACACACATCTTCAAACGGAATGATGCTACTGAGTGGAGAACTACTTACTGCTGGAGAGAGGATAAATTAATGGGGTGCCTTCACTTCCATTCCATTCCTGCTTTCCCAGAATAAACGAGCCTGTCTCGCTACACTATAATAATTTCCTCCTCTACTGCTGGAGAGAGGATAAATTAATGGGGTGCCTTCACTTCCATTCCATTCCTGCTTTCCTAGAATAAACGAGCCTGTCTCGCTACACTATAATAATTTCCTCCTCGGCCCGTATACATGCATAACAGTATGGTCAGTGAACAATCACAAATGCTTCCAATTCCAATAACGAATTGTCAAAGAATAACACTAAGGTAAAATAAATAGTGGTTGTGAAAATGTCGGTTTGCAGTACTTTTTTGTAATGAAAAATATGTGCCTACTTTTTGCTAAACTTGTTCCTGCTTTCTGAAGAAACGCTACATATCGTACATCGTAGCCTGCTTCACACTGACTTTCCAATTCCAATAACGAATTGTCAAAGAATAACACTAAGGTAAAATAAATAGTGGTTGTGAAAATGTCGTTTTGCAGTACTTTTTTGTAATGAAAAATATATGCCTACTTTTGACTAAACTTGTTCCTGCTTTCTGAAGAAACGCTACATATCGTACATCGTAGCCTGCTTCACACTGACTAATTAATAGTGTCAGCGGATAATTTTTAGCCAATAAATAAAAACAATGACGGTGGAAAGAAGCTCAACATATAACATGGTTTATGCATGGGTCAAAGAAGAGGAAATGAATGGTATTCTTTCCCTAAGTGGAAAGCTTTTGAAAAAATCATTTACAGGGATTAAAATGAAAAGTACATTTTAGTTATATTGTTCTCGCGTTTAATTGCCGTTTTTTTTACAATAATTGTGCTTAAACGTAAAATACTACAATGGTTGTTGCTTTTATATGCTCCTTTTTAGATTCACATTGACATCTGCAGCTACAAGGCATTTTAAATATTACATATTATGACAGAAGTATAATAAAATTATACATCTGCAATGTAATAATGTCAAAGGACAAATATAAAGAAAGAAAAGATCATTATCATGCTTTTTTTCTTACCAGGTCAATGGTCACAACAAGATCGTAAGTCACACGTTGTCCTTTCTTGTTCTTCTTGCCGTTTTTCGGCGGATTTTTCTGTGGTGCCTTCACTTGTCCCTTTTGTGC
>JAANSP010000714.1:0-18998 GCA_036850745.1 Homidia socia | reverse complement strand
CTTATGATGACGACCATACCTTTGCTCACTAATAAAAATATTTAACGGTTGGACACATCCGTTGTCATCCATTACTATATATACATTTTTACCACTTTGCTAATTTATTGCATTTATTACCAGAAGCCATTGAGTTAAATTTAAAGAGCTACTGAAAGCATCAACAACGGAAAATTCTACGAAAAAAAATTCTTAAAAGAGGTCAACAGCTCACTGTTGTCCTGCTAAAAATGTATGTATGATTATTATGGTCAAATGTCTTCCATAAATAATCTCAGCACTAAATTGTTTTCAGCAGTTTCTTTTAATAATACTAAAGTTTTCAAAATCAGAGAGCTCCTTCAAACAATTTTTTTACTTCTCTTAATATTCAATCAACTTGAATGGCTCGCCCGACTTTGAGTAGTGGCGACTAAAAAACTCCCATCCTCTGTTTTTTATGCTTGAATTGTTTCTGCTCTTCAATTATAGCGAGTGGTCATATAAGAGTTTCGTCCATTTTTTCCTGCGTTTACTGTGTTACATGTTGATGATCAATGGTCAGTGGTCACTCACTCACACTGAACTAACCGTGTGGTGCTGGTGATGATACCGTCAAAGGTAAACTTTTCAAAATGTTTCATTGCTATTTTTTGCTCGTAAAACAGCACACCACTCGCCGAGCGCCTTTATAAAATATTATCATCATGAGGAATCTAACTGTTTTATGATTAAGTGTGTAACATTTGTTAAAGTATAAAAAATGGAGGAAAATTGATGATGACGGTGCGTTATTTTTTTTTAAAGTTATAAGAGTAAGCTACCTCACTCAGATTTATCCCAATCCTTTTATAAAAATACTTTAAGATGTTAGGTAGACAACCGTAATATTTACATTTTTCCCATTGTTTTACTATTGAATCCAAGAAATTCATGCGCTTATTATAAGCCGGCACTATGCCATATGGCATGTCAGCAAAAAATGATAAGGAATCACTTTTATATTAGGAGTAAACAAAAGTGTAAAAAATCCGAGATCGTGAAGACAAAAATTGTAAAGTGTGTCTTGTGATGATGGCACCTGTATTTCTCTGCTCAAATTTAGTACGTCAATGTATTTTGACTATGGTTTTTATCGGCAATTACCAGAGTAGATATAGGTACTAACCTGCCACATGGCTTTATCTTAAAATCCAGAAAGAAACTTGATAATTTCAAGATATACTACGCGATAGAGATACATATTGTGAGGATACTGATGATGATCGACTAACGTCAATATTCCTTCAGGGGAATCATGAGAATGAGTCGATAATTTTTTGGATCCTCTTCTTGTCTTTCTTCATTCAAAACTAGTATTAAAATAGACAAAAATGTCTTCAAGCCTATTTTTTAGTAGAAAATGCCAGAAAAATGATTTAATGGCTATCGACAATTCGACAGGTATATTTTGATAACATGGTTGCTGTTGTTGTTGAGACTATTCAAGTTGGTGGTGAGGTAGTTCTTTTAGAGTTGTTAAAAAACACGCCAATAGAATTTCTTTTACTGCAATCATGTCGATAATAACATGTAATTTTACGTACAATTTTTTTCCTCCGCGTACCATTGGAATTGGACAGAAAGCCCTCAAGTGGTTTCTCCATTTTTCATGACTACTACGATGACGATCGTCATCATCACCATCAACATTGACTCTAGCTTATTATTTTTATTACAGGTCTGTAGAAAATGCAGAAGAAAAAAATAACATTAAAAATCATGATAATGTGATAATATATTCAAACATGCTTCTCAACAACAACAACAACCTATCGTTGTTGCAGGAGTAGTAGTAGTAGTGAGTGAATATATATTTTTAAAAGGACAACGACGATTTCTTCATGCTGATGATGTTTCTCTCTGATCGCTCCGTTTTTTTTTCAGTTCGAGTGGAGATGAGCTGCACAGCAGCAGAAGCAGAGAGAAGAAAAAAGTGAAGACGAGGAAAAGATTTATGAGGAGCAAGTCAAGTCAAGTTCAATATACAAAATGTACATCTTGTTACTCTGTTCCTTCTCTAATAACTCTTCTAATTGTGAATTCCTCAAAAAATCCAATTTTTTGATTGGTCCACTTCTGTCTATCTTGCTCACCAAAAAAAGTCTCAAATGTGCCTTTTAGTACTTACAAAGTCGTCTCTCAATCGTGTATGTAATTACAATTGCCTATATAATATACCTTGTACCATGTAATTATCATTATTATTATGGATTTCCATTCACCACTACCACCACCATCACCATCACCAAATCGGGTTTTATTATTGCTTGCATGTGCATTCCACGTAATAGTGGTGGGGTTAGTGGTATGCTAATTTCCCAATATTCTTAATGACTTTAATTTTGGCTGCAAGGTAAGAAAAAAAATGTATAAAAAAGAGTTGAAAAATATTTAAATGCTTTTTGGACGGCCATTTTAGATTTTAACTAATTATTGTGCACGCAAGCAATAAACAATAGATAAAAGGAGATTTTTTCTATATCTGTCTCTCTCTCAAGTTGTTATTTCCTTGTACACACCATACATACATTTTAGAAAAGCTCAAAACTATAAAGATAATGGATTCATCTTTAATTCCAATTTTGTTTTCGGTGATCCATTCTCTATACTTGATTCTTTTAAACAAAAGAGGGAGAAAAAACGAATATCTGCTTGTTAAAAAAATTGTAACCAATTCAAAACTGGATGGCTGATGGAACTGAAAAAATAAAAATAACATGCTGAATGAGCTGGGAGAGACGTAGAACCAGTCAGTGAAACGAACAACGTATAAATGTACTGCATGCAATGATGCATGCAATGATGCAAAGCAGTAATGATGACGACGATTATCATCATGATCATCATCTTCGTCAAAAAACTCTTTTGCTGCTGCTGTTGCTGCCTTACCTGTAAATGTACTGCATGCAATGATGCAAAGCAGTAATGATGACGACGATTATCATCATGATCATCATCTTCGTCAAAAAACTCTTTTGCTGCTGCTGTTGCTGCCTTACCTGCCCAAAGGTGATTTCTTTGATTATTATTACTATTTTACATGGTGAAACACTTTAGTACCCATTTGGAAGTGTTGGGTTTTGGCTCACTAAAAAGATATATATTTTTGGTTGATGTTGTTAGTTATGATTATTATTATTGCTTATTACACCGCTGCTCGCTTAGCCAAGCTACACTTTTCTCTCTCTCTCGCTTACTTGCTCTCATGATGCATTCTCATTTCTCATCATCATCATCGTCCTCCTCATCATATTTGCTGGCAACGTCCAAAAACAAATCGATAAAATGAAAATGCTCTCTCTCTCTTGAGCACAAAAACAACAACGAAACAACGTTGGGAGAAAGAGATGGACGGATGGATTCAATGCAATTCATTGGAGAAAATATGATGATTATTATTTCGTTTTATTGTGAGAGTACGCGAGACTTTTTTTCATTTCTTTGGTCGGTTCAGGATATTTTAATGGAGTCCAGATTCCAAAGTGTTTTTCAGCATGCATACATTATTATTACCTGAGCGTAGTAGAACAAACCTCAAAAGTTGTTGTCGAAGATGAAAAATCCTCATTTCCTGAGGCTTCGTCATAAAAAACGGGGAGTAGTTCATTTTCATTTTCTCTGCACTAGCATAATAGAACCGTTCAGTACAAGACGTGTACATAAATATGCGTATATTTCGTTAAAACATAATAATAATAATAATAATAATAACGACGATGTTGGTGATAATGTCGATGTAAAACACTTGGGTGAAAATAGAGAGAAGAGAACATGTTAAATGTTTATAGTAGTATGTTTAGAATCCGATTTTGGAAATGCCTCTGAAAAGAAAACATTTTTACATAAATATGCGTATATTTCGTTAAAACATAATAATAATAACGACGATGTTGGTGATAATGTCGATGTAAAACACTTGGGTGAAAATAGAGAGAAGCGAACATGTTAAATGTTTATATAGTAGTGGGTTTAGAATCCGATTTTGGAAATGCCTCTGAAAAGAAAACATTTCTGACCGTTTGTTTTAGCTGTTCTGGCTAGGTACACAAATGTTCTTGTATTGTGGACTTTGTCCGTCAATTCGCTGGAGGAATATTTAGAGTACACAAATGCTAGGGCAGTTAATAATGCTCTATTATTACCCTTTTTCATTCGTCGCCAATAATAATTATAAAATCCGTGCTCTTGTTCATGTTGGTTGATAGTGAGATGAATACAAAATTACAACTTATGCAAATTACTTTGTGAAAAAGTACTTTTATCACCACCACCAAAGGGAAATACTCCTGCTGCTGAAACAAGGCGCTTTTTGCCGGTAAGAGAGAGAGAGAGACCAACGTCCAGCAGCAACTTTGTAGCTTTTACCTGAAGAAAAAATGTAATATCGATATAAGCAGTAGGTACACACACATGCTATAAATTCTTTCATTTGCTGTTCAGGGGCAGAAAAAAAGCAACAAAGTAAAACGAGATCTCTCTCTCTCTCTCAAGTTCAATTTTCATTTTTTACTTCTTATTCGTGCTTTGCCTGCCTTTCCGTGGTCAGATAAAAAATACATTATTGCATATTACATACACCAGCCTACACATAATATGTACACATATCATCTTAATAATCACACTAAACACGAACAAAAAGTACAAGACAGAAGCAAAGCGAGCAACTCGGTCAACAGCGATAACCTGTCGTCCAGCAAAAATTACAATTTTTCTTTACACGCGGAAGGCATATTGTATGCACGACCAGACCGCAACAAAACACATTACTTACAATATTGACCGAAAGATACTCATCAAGCCAACCTTTTTACATTGCCCCACCTGCCCTTTTTACTGCACACAATGAGCCATGAGCAAAAACTCAACAAGACGTGTGGAAAAAAATCCTAGCTTTACTCGGCAAACTGTATGATGTCTACTGCTTAGCCATGTTTTGTGACAGGCAGCATGTTTATAAAAAATATTTTTAAGCGAGAAGAAAAAAAAACGAAAGTATCCTGTAAAATATTATGCAAATAAGTTTATTTTATGAACCATTATTACAAGGATCCTCCATCACACACAAATACCTTTTGCAAATCACGGTGAGCCATTCATTCATTTCAATATAAATTTTTTATACTTATCAGAAGAAGAAAAAAAGTTGCGATAATAATGACCAACATGGAATTCCTTCTCAATTGAAATCCTTTTAGTGTCGAGGAACTGAATTGAGCACATTCCAGTCTGATTGTTGTGTGTGTGGCGTNAGAAGAAAAAAAGTTGCGATAATAATGACCAACATGGAATTCCTTCTCAATTGAAATCCTTTTAGTGTCGAGGAACTGAATTGAGCACATTCCAGTCTGATTGTTGTGTGTGTGGCGTGTCCAAAATGTAAAAAATATGTGGCCTACCTACCCATAAGCCTATTCGAAAAATAAAACTGACAAACAGGCAAGGCAGCCATCATTCACTCTTCATTTATTTGGTGCACGCTGCAGCATCACTATCACAATTTTTTATGCATATTAATCGGATTAGCGCATTTGCATGCAATCAAGGTATTCAATGAGCGTGCTCGGCTATAATGTTACTGATCCTCTCTTGCTTGCTGGCTGGCTTGTTATTTTGATTGGTGGAAAAAATGCTTGAAAAGTTTCCCTTGGGTTTCGAAATTGACTTATGCCGTGCTGAATATTTTTGTCACGATATGCGCTGCGCATCATCGCATATATATAGGCATATATTTTATCAATTTTTTTCTGAATACTATCTGCTGCGCTGTTATAAAATACGAAGGATATATTTAATTAAGGAAAATTAGAGTCAATTTTTTTTCGTCGGGAAAGGTATTTGAATTTTGTGTTTCATTCCAAGAGCATCCCAGTAAATTCAAAAAAGATTCCCTACTTCATTATCAAAATCATGATATGATGATCATCATCCTTTTCACTGCAAGGAAATTACCATTATTTGCAAAACAGTAAATTAGTTAAAAAGTCAAGTGTATCAATGGTAAATGGGTACGAAAGGTAGGTAGATGAGCAAGCTAATTCTATGGTAGGGGAAGAGAACAGCGGCGAGGAATGAATGGCTTTTAGATTTGAAAATTATCAAGCATGCCAAAAGGCATGAAAATATTTTCTCTTGATGAAATAATGAAAATCCGACGATGATGATGATGAGAAGGAAAAAAATCATGCCATGAATTTGTTGATTATATGATGACCAACTTCATCATCATCTTGAGCAGCGTTGTTTGGTAGTAGTGGTGGTGGTTGAGGGAACACCATGAATATTGAAATTATTGATTAAAGTACAATTTTTCCTAAGAAAAAAATAAAATGTTTTTATTGAAATAACATGCTTGGCATGCATATTGCTAAAGCTGTTTGATTATGATAACTCATCCTTATCTTCGGATTCAACTTGAAAGTAAAATTTACAAGAATGAAAAAGACCCGACAGGTTTCTTGGAGTTGGTCTCTAGTCATATATATTTTACAATACAACTTCTTTGTTTCTCGTTTCAATACCAGCCTTCGGAAAAAGTTTAATTTATTTGCAAATAATCAAGGTTGGCAGGTGCATACAGGTGCAGCAGCAGACAATATACTTAAACTCCTTCTGGACAAAAAAGAATAATAATATGAATCAAGAAAACTGAAATGAATTAGCAGCAGCAAACATTTCTTAAAAATTACAAATGAAGTGAAAATGGTTTCAGGCATAATAATCATGTTCTTTTTCTTCTTTTTTCTCCTTCTTTCGTCCTTAGTGTTTATCTAAATGTATGTAAATTATTTAAGTAGCAATAATGGTCGTACATTTTTACAGGAAGAAGTACAGAATAAAAAAATTGTTTCCAATTCCATTACAGAAAGTTAAAATGGTGTGCATGTACATTAAAACCGGCAGACAAAACGGAATAATGTTTTATCACATTTTATATTTATTTTATATTCTTCATGACGGCTTGGTCAAATGAATATAAGAAATCGATAACCTTTTACCATGTAGCATTTTGCACCTGGATGACTTTCAAAAATGAATCCTTTTATTTTACTTTTTTACTACACATGTCAATGTCAGCTCCACTTCAGCAACACTTCACTCATCAACACCATATCGCCAGTATGAGCACTTCTACTATGATACCGCCACGGTAGTGATCATTATCATCATATCATCATCATCGTAATATTCAAGCCTACCATTATACTTTTTTTGATCTGTGTGATGACAGGACATTTGTAGACACTGCTGTGATCCCGTGTGGAGTGCACTTTTGGTGATGGTGAGTGCGTCTTTTTTTGACAATGATACTAATCTATACCCATGTAATTTCTATTGTTATCTTACACCCTACGTGTTCTAATAATAATAATAGCAGAAGTAGCTATAATGTAAAATGAAAGAAAACAATGCAACAAAACCTGAGCTTATAAAGAGTATCTACTCTGTCCTTTGCTCGCTCGGTATGAAGTAATACGATACAATTGTATTCGATTTATCGTGATGATGATCATGATGACTGGTGTGTGATGATGATGGCGAGGAGGAGGAGGATGACTTTTCTGTATTGTTATCATTGTGTTTTCACTCACTGCGAGAAAAAGTGTTTTCAGCACAGCATGGGCATTTCCTTCCCGTATTTATTGTACAAAGCTATCGAAATCATCAACTGCTGAGAAATGTGTGCTTTACTGGTTGTAAAGAAAAGAGAAATTCTTTTTTTGTAACATCATCATCACGGTATCGTTTAAAGTGCCATGATGATGAGACTTAACAATTATTGCAAGCAAGTCTTTTTAAAACACATGTGCTGCAAGTATATCCACATATCCGTTTTGTAAAAGCTGAAGAAAAAACTTAATTTCAGGGCTTGTTGTAATATACGCATTCCAGAACGCCAACAATCCCCCTTCGAATTACCAATTTACCATAAGAATTTCTTGATTGATACAGCAAGAAAGAAAATGAATGAATGAATCTGATCAGGATCCGCCCACCATGTAGGTATGCTAATAACTATACTCACTTCGACTTCAATTCTCAAATCATCATCATCATCAACTCCTTACCAATATCATATTATATGCAGCCTGCAACTGTTTATTACATTTTTTAAACCAGAAAAAAATAAGCTGTTAATTATACGGCATGCACATTACCTGGTAGATTAGATTATCGTACATACCAATTACAAGCAATGCCTAAATGCTAATGAAAAATGAAATACACAAAATGCAATAAGCTTACATTTTTCAAGTTTATAAAAAGTGCATTATTCTCAATTTTTGTTTTGTGCATTCTCATCTCATCATCGTCACATCCCATAGCATTCACACATGTCCTTCTTGTTGATAGCTAATGGATGGTTACTCTTCTCCCTTAAAGTTGAAAACTATGTAAAAGTTATTATTACACGAGCGCGTACATTGTTATTTTCCTCGAGCGAAAATTAAAAGGGATGGAGAAAAAAGCAAAATAGAAGAAGATGAAGAAAGGCTACAAAATGGTATTGATGACGATACCACCACCACGGCCGCCAAAACCAAATTCCTTTTTGTTTCAATTCGAGAATCTTTTTAAAAAGTCTTTTGGGCATTTATTCCTAATACCAGCATCAGTCTACACTATCATCAGAGAAGATTACATATTTGCCACAGAGAAAAGAGGTGTGTTCTGGTGAAATGAACATTGTTATTAGGTCTATGTACTGGTGCATTGGTGTAATTTGAAAAGAAAGGATCGCGGGACGATGATGATGATGAGGATGAGGATGACGATCATCACTATAGTTATACGTTTGTTGTTGTTGGTCGTGTGCTCATTTCTTCTCAGCGTCTCATAATCCTTCTTTTTTTCTCTCCTCCACACAGTTTTTTTCTCCTCTTGTGCGGATAATGATATGATGACGATGATGATGTGTAATACCAGGTTTTTAGCATGATCCAATCAAAAAATTCTTGATGGGTTGGAATCCAATGTAATGATGTATGTGAGTGGATTGAAGGAGGATGTGTCCTCCGTCATCGTTGCTATCATACAAGATGTTTATAATAATGGTGATCTAGTATTATGCATATGCATACCATAGTTTTAAGTGCTATGATTACAATGCAACAGTGATGATGATGATGTTGGGAAGATGATGATCGTCATTTTGTATCAACATGATGATTATAGTACTTTTTTGTATAGTGCGGTTGGTGGTGGGGAAGAAAAAAGAGCTAAAAAGACGACACAACAGGATGAACGCAGACAAGAAGAGAGGGATGACGAGCATGGACGGAAGGGTATTTTTGGTTTGATGTCATTCCCACAGGATAATGATGGCCCGCTTATTATCAACATGATGATTATATACTTTTTTGTATAGTGCGGTTGGTGGTGGGGAAGAAAAAAGAGCTAAAAAGACGACACAACAGGATGAACGCAGAAAAGAAGAGAGGGATGACGAGCATGGACGGAAGGGTATTTTTGGTTTGATGTCATTCCCACAGGATAATGATGGCCTGCTTATAACGTATCGTGTGGATATAAGGTATGATGATGAGGCATGGAGAGAGTGAGAGAGAAAGACCGTGTTTGTTTAAAGAGATTTGCCGTGTCTGTATAGAGTTATACATGAGAAGATGGGATTTCTGGTTGGTGAATCATTGGGTTGGTTGAATGCTTTTAATTCGAGTGAGCAGGAAATTGGCAGAGTCATCGTCTCACGCTGACTTTTTTGTCATTTTAAAGCGTTATGTAAAGTTTATAAAAAGTGAGGTCTAGAGTTATACATGAGAAAATGGGATTTCTGGTTGGTGAATGATTGGGTTGGTTGAATGCTTTTAATTCGAGTGAGCAGGAAATTGGCAGAGTCATCGTCTCACACTGACTTTTTTGTCATTTTAAAGCGTTATGTAAAGTTTATAAAAAGTGAGGTCCAGAGAGGACTATTTGATGATTGGAGGCTAGACTTCTAGGCATTCACATGTAATCTGGCGAATGGATGCATACCATCATACAATTACAGTTGTTAAAAAACTTAAAATGCTAGAACGATTATCTATAATGCGTGGACATAATTTACATTTTTCTTAGTTTTTATACTTCTAATTGCTTTACTGAAAGAAATCAAGCATTTAGAGATAAGAAGCAAACATAGCCAAAATTATTTTAAACTTCTTGTTAGACTGTAAACTATGTAAACTGGGAAAATAGCTTCAACATGCATTGATTTTTTTTACTTTATCAATGATAGAATTCACAAATGGATTAGAGTGTTATGCAAAGATTGACAAAGCAAACGATATGCAGCTTTTAAGAGTTTAGCAAACTGTCATTTCGTGAATTACTGTTATCTCTATTAAATACGATTATGATTATGATGATTGCATGTTACCCCTATATTGGAACTTCCGAAATAACTTTTCATGGATGATAATTACTCATTTCACTTCCCAATGCACATTCATAAATTTTGTAACTGATTTGCAAAATATGTTATTTCAATGCGTTTTGATATTTTTTAATCTCGTAAACAACATAAAAAGGTACATATATTCTGAACATCTTAGAAAAAAATCATTTTCATTTCAGAAATAACCTATTAGAATTTTTATAATTAGAATTATTTATAACTGATTAGAATGAAAAAACTTCATTTGCAGTTCAACGTCCCAGGTTGGATAGAACTCTGTCTCCGCCAACAGCACATTCCTTGTATTGTTGTGAATGAAGGTATAAGTGGTTTCCAGTCAGCTCACTGTCACTCTCTCTTGTTCATTAATACGATTACCTTTAGAACAATTTGGACCGATAGCACTTGAACTCATAAGTTAATGATATTGACGAACAAACATTTTCTTTCGTGTCTTGAGAAGGCAATTCGAGCAAATCTCATCTGTAAAAGTTGAATCATCAGCCAAAATGGACGCGAGAAGAAGCGGAAGAACATATTGGCCCGTGAATTTCTACTTGAATGGTCACCGTCTCGAACAATTCAACATGCAAGTTTATTTCTACCACTCCCTTCAACAGCTTCCTCAAAGTGAACTGTCAACATCTAACAATATACGGTCAGTGCAGTCAGGGATCCCTGCTATTAAAATTTCCGCTAGTCAATATCTTTCGGGTTCGCTAATTAATTTTTTAAACGTTTAATGTAGATCATGTGGCACTGAACAAAAATCCCCACATAATAAGGTCGAAGGGCAATCGTGCCAGCTAAAATATGAAATGACAACAGGCGTTTTACCAGCAGCCCAAACTTCAGGAAACAGTCGAAATTTTGCGTTTTTAACTTTGTTTTCTCTTTTTACTGTTTTCATATTGGCTTGGTTTATGTACTGGATGTATAGCTCTGGGGCACAAATTCAGCCTATAAAACCGACGTCAGAAACTATACTTTGTCTCCGTCCACATAGCTTTATGTTGTACAACTGATTCTTAATACAATTAATCTCGTTTTGTAAGTAGGTAAAATATGATTAGAGTGCAGATATTGCCTATTATCATTGCAGTGAACAATTAAAATAAATAAAATCTTTAAAATGTTAGAAACTTATAGTTATAACCTCATGTTGATGCCACCTTTAACTGAAAGTATTATATATGGTTTTCATTTCTGGTCTGATCCCTTTTACCATTTTCAGATTTTTATTGTTACTTTTCCAACTAGCTTTCTTACTCCACAGCTTATACCTTTTGACATGTTTCGCAGTATCAATTTGTACAACTGATTCTTAATACGATTGTTCTCGTTTTGTAAGTAGGTAAAATATAATTCGAGTGCAGGTATACCTATAATCATTTCATTGAACAATTAAAATAAATAAAATCTTTAATATATTATAAACTTATAACCTACGTTATATTACGTTAAAATGAAAGTATTTATTATATCGTTTTCATTTCTGGTCTGATCCCTTTACCATTTTCAGATTTTTATTGTTACTTTTCCAACTAGTATTCTTCCTCCACGGTTTATACCTTTTGACATGTTTCGCATTATCAAAATATATGAATGCTAATATTTTCCACCGACTTTGGATATCATGATGATCAAGTCGCGCGGCTGGTTGCTGGATTTACATTTTAAACTTTTCCTTTGAACTCGAACAAGTTTGCAGCATACACCAAGGATCATCATAGGGATCCGCTGCGCATACTGTGACTGCTGAATCTGTGTTAGCGTAAGTTACCTCATGCTGAGATGAATGTCAAGTTTGACCTCAGGTTCGTCTGTTTCGGTTTTTGGAGTTGTAAAATTCAAAAGTTGAATTTCTGGATTCAAATTGGAAGATCATTACTAGCACAACAACGCATTTTAACTCTCCATTTCTTTTGCCACTCTGCTGCTCAACAACGGCATTCAAACGGACATTTCTTTCCCAATTTAACCAAAATGACAGCCCAGCAGCAGTGCCACTTGCTAGTTCTTGTTTTCGCTTTACACTTGCTTGATGCNCAACAACGGCATTCAAACGGACATTTCTTTCCCAATTTAACCAAAATGACAGCCCAGCAGCAGTGCCACTTGCTAGTTCTTGTTTTCGCTTTACACTTGCTAGATGCACTTTTTACAATCTCGTCTCGAATATTATCATGAAACCTATTGTAAAATACCTTTATAATACTTATGACGAGTGAAACTGAACCTTTAGCATTTGAATTTTAATCTGACTCGAAATTATAAGATTTTTTTCATTTAATTTTTTAATCTCTTTTAAAAACCTAACATAGCCCAGCCAGTTTTCTTAAATGCATTTTATCTCATGCATAAATCTACTTATTCACTCATCATCATCAGTCAGTCAGTAAGTTTTACACGTATCGTTTGTGCATCTTACACAACAAAACCTACTCACCTACCTACAGTTTTCAACTTCCCCATGCTATTTTCAACCCTCTTTCTTCAAGCATTATCTTCTTTTTTCTTTTTCGTTTTTAAAGCTTATATTTTTGATATTTCGAGTTGAAATTTATATACATATTTACAATCATTTGCTCTAGATGGATAGGGGATTAAGGAATGCTAGATGGATTGTTGCCGTTGCATTATTATTATCTTCATATTTCCATCTTTACATTTTGTTATTGAGAAAAAAATCAAGTAGCTCCATCCAACAACAGGTTTACGTTTTGTAGAGAAATGTTCAAGTTAAAAAACGGTAAGTTTACAGGAATCCGAATCTACTGGCTTGTCTTCTCTGGAAAAGCCAAGATCTATAAGCGGATATGCTTACCTACCTTTTTAAAGTACATTAGTCCATCTTTTAAAATATTTTTACTCCTGCCTTGTCCCTTAATCAACAAGCAAGACTCATTTTTTCTGTAACTTTTTTCAGGTTCTTTTCAAGAAATATCCCGACATTTCCTTGCAACCACCACTGTCCTACCCAAGTAAAACCCTCAGTCAAGCTTATCATAAGAACAACAACTTGGCTACCTATCTGACTTCTTGCGGTCCTATAACTTTAAAAAATGAGTAATACGCATATTAAGAAAAAAACTGTTTACTTTGCTGCTTCTTTGTGGGGAATCTTGTAAAAAAATTCAATTTCTTCGTGAAAAAGATGTTGCTGATGAAGAAAGAACACGAACAAGTTGTTCTTCTTGCTGCTGCTGCTGTTGATCATGACGGACGACGACGAACCCTTCAAAATCCCATTGTTACTCATGGACTTGCTAGCCACAAAGTAAGTATAAGGAACACTTTTTGTTCTTTCAGAATGTCTGCCTCTATGCATAATAGTTTGAATTTTTTTCTCGAAAAATTTCTTGACTTTTTGACTGATCGCTTGACCCAGACAATAGACCTTTTTTGCTGGGAAACAAAACTTACAGAGATGATGATTGAATCGACTGTGTCTCTCTTGAGTTGTCTGGCATATCTCATTTTTAACAGAGATTTTCTTTTTTAAATTGTACATGGATCTGCAACAATCCGTGTCCAGCCGTAAAGGGATGCGATTTTTAAAAACCAGAAATTTAAAACGAACGAAAACAAGACAGCAAAACGGAGATTTTTTTAATGTTTGTACCAAATCTGTAATAAACAAAAGTCCATTTCCTTCATGAAAACGATACGGTAGCATAACTAAAGGCAATGCTAAATTGCCATAACATGGTTCATTCATTCAATGTCATTTGTTTTCTTTTTTCTAGTGTTTCTTCCTCCATTTATCTCTTTTGTTGTTCCTGTTTTGTCTTTACGGTACAAGTCAGTGACAAATGACAAAATTACATGACGGCTTTTCTCTTTTTATGTAAAGGTCCATTATCTATGAAGAAGACGAAGAGAGATGGGAGATAACTAGCACAAACTTTCAGGAGTCTTCTTTCTCAAGAAACAGCGACTCTCTCACTCAAGAGACGTAATTTGGCATTGGCCACGGTCAATAACGCAAATAGTGCTTGCACATTTTCAAAGAATCTACAAACGAAAAAATGATATGGATTCAAGAGAAAAGAAAGCTTATATTTTTTCCTGCTCTTCTTGTGTAGCGACTCTCTCACTCAGGAGACGTAATTTGGCATTGGCCACGGTCAATAACGCAAATAGTGCTTGCACATTTTCAAAGAATCTACAAACGAAAAAATGATATGGATTCAAGAGAAAAGAAAGCTTATCTTTTTTCCTGCTCTTCTTGTGAAAATGAAGAGAGTTATAGTTATGAGGTGAGTTACATTACCTACATGCTTATACCTATATACTACTACTTGGTCGCAACATATGGAAGCTTTTAATCAAAAGCCACGAGAGAGGATGACACAAAGGATAAAAAAGTCAAGACAAATGGATAGAGCAGCAAACAAAAAGAGAATTCACGAGTTTTTAACAATAAAGAAACCTAATCCAAAATATATTATTATTATTACGTAAAAAATCCTCCAGAGAAGATAGAAGTTATAGGTAAGTACATACACTTAACTAGAGCACATCACACAAAAAGAGGGATGGTTAACTCCAAACAGAGAAAAGAGTTAAAAGCCTCATCATCATCATGATCATCATATAATATAGTAGTACTCTGCGCTTTTTGAAAAAAAAGAATAAAAAAGAGCAAAACCCCAAACAACAAAAGTACATAATATTTAAGTGGTAGTTGTACATTATTGCTGCTTGGAAGTTGTTGGTAATGAATAGAATGGGTTAAAAAGGAAGGAGGACCAATTTCTCTGTAAATTGCTACTTTGAGAAGAGAATAATGGAGGGTTACTTTCAGACTTACTTACTTACTCACTACCACCACCACCACTTCTTTTTAAGAACATGATCATGATGATGATCGTCATCATTACTTGTACACCAAAATAAAAATAGAGTAACCTTTTGTCTAGCGCTACTCAAACGAAAAAAATATAATAATAGCTAAAGACGTATATCTATCTAAGCTAAAAAAAAGAGGAAAATCCTTGTTCTCTTTTTTTATAAACTTCTCCTGAGAAAAAGGTTAGTAAATTGACTTTTCCCTTTGACTTTACAGAGAGAACAAAAGAAGCTCGGGAAAATATGAAGGAAATGGATAAAGGATTTATTCACCTCCAAGTCAGTTTATTCACCACTTCTAGTGCCACTCAAGGAGACAAAACAGACAATGAAATGGAGTATCGTGAATACTTTACTTCATTGGAACTCATCATCATTATCATAATATAAAAGATTATTGCTGCTGGTCGGAGAAGTGACAAAGAAGAAAAAAATGAATGAGTCAGTAAAAAGAATTCTGTCACACTTTGGAGGGATGTATTCCTAAATTAATATTGCATAGTTGGTTTTACTGTAAATGAAAACGGTGTGAATACTTTACTTCATTGGAACTCATCATCATTATCATTACCATAATATAAAAGATTATTGCTGCTGGTCGGAGAAGTAACAAAGACGAAAAAAATGAATGAGTCGTAAAAAGAATTCTGTCACACTTTGGAGGGATGTATTACTAAATTAATATTGCATAGTTGGTTTTACTGTAAATGAAAACGGTGAATCTAAAAAAACACAAAATTTTCCATATTAAGAATTTTCCATTTTAGTAGTTTGGATTTGGAACGCCAGGAGAATTCCTATTTCCTCTCCACCTAATCATTGTTTTAGGCCCCAATTGGATCGTGTACATACATATTTGTTCCATGCCATCACATTTAGTTAAAAAGTTGGTCTCTGTCCAGTTATATGCATATTTTTTTAGTTTTCATGTTCAGAGTGTCAGTCTAGGTGTGAAGGCCCTTTAGTTATCATACATGATAATTCAGCGAAAAACTGACATTTAGAACTTCAGTAACATCTGATTTCACTCTCTCTAAAAATTATATCAGATAAGTTTAGAGCATTACTTAAAAGTCCTACTTTACCACCAGCAGTAGTTGAATAAAAAAAGAAATTGCTCTTTTCTCTTGATTCCTCCCTTTACACTTTTCTCTGACATTTCGATTTTTTTCCTACCAACCAAGGGCACCAGCACCACTCACCAGCCTAAACATCCATGTACTTATTGTTGTTACTTAACTCGCTTCTTCCACCACTCTATGATTTTCATACAAAATAATTACAACTTTTGCCCTATAATAATATAAAAATGATGATACACTCGCATTCATACCGTATTATTACCAGATCTCATCATAGCACCAAAGTATGAGCAAAAGTACTATTATTATCTTGGTTCTCCTAATAATCATGGTCATCATCATATCGTTATGAATTACTACTTACTGCTTGGCATAATATTATTGTGTTACTCTTCTTCTTCTTCTTGTTATATTCAAAAACAAAATGGTTATTTTACTTTAAAACGGTTTTTACAGGAGTAGAAATGAAAAAGAACTGCTGCTGCATGCTGGTGTAAAGAACAAAAGGGGGAAAATGAACAACAGAAAAAGATCAGCGTAGCACCACCACCACCAAGCAAGCATACAAACGAAAGCCACACAACCACAATAACTACTTTTTAGGAAGATCAATGGTAGTGGCAACTGGCTACTTTTATCAACAAAAAACACGATGTATTAGGTAACAGCAAGACTGGCGAGCAGCAGCAGTTACTGTTTTTTAAATGTGAAAAGTTAAGTACAATATGTATTTAAAATGCACCTAGAAAGGAAAATCTACCTTTTTGTAATCTACTTTTTTTGAAAATGAATGGGTTACGTAGTTAAAAGCAGGAAATTTTCAAATTAGTTTCCTCTGCAATTTATCTTCGAAAGTAAGTACGTAAAAACAATAGCAATATTTGCTCCAAAATTTGAGTTTTCAGTTGTATTTTTATTGCATAACTAATAGCTTTTTCTTTCGCTATGTGTTCCGCTTTGCTTGTAAATTTGATTTTGCGTTGCTGTTCTCTTTGTTTGCTTTTGCTCATTTGCTGTATTATTTCTTGAGCACGTAAAAAGATGAAACCGAAGTTATTTCAAAAAGCATGAAAATTTTGTCGCTTGAATTTGGCGGTTTTAAACTGGACTTTGGATTCAAAATATTGATGTGTAAATAGGAAAAGAAAGCAGCGTTCGAGTTTTGAAATTTTGCATTTGCTTTTTGCAGTCGTTTGGGTTGACCTTTAATGCTCAGATCGTGATGATGAATGACCTTTCCAGTCCAATCAAATATGAAATTCAAGAGAAAGTGGGAAAAGTAAATTTTTGTCTTTGCTTGGTCCGGTTTTATTGTATTTTTTGGAAACGCAAAGGAATGCTTGCAAGTCGAAATTCCAGCATTGCCCTGTCTTCTAGTCACAGTATAAAAGATAAGATAAAAAAGTGTGCATCCTTCAAGTAAAGTGCAAATAGGCTCCTTTGTAGAAAAGGAGAAAGTAGGAAAAGTATGTTTGTCTTTGCTTCATTTGCTTGGTCCGGTTTTATCGTATTTTTTGGAAATGCAAGTCGAAATTCCAGCATTGCCCTGCCTTCAAGTCACAGTAAAAAAGATAAGATAAAAAAGTGTGCATCCTTCAAGTAAAGAGCAAACAGACTCCTCTTATAATCATCAACAACATCAGCAGTCGTTCTTTGTTTAGTTTATTTTTGTAGAGTGGTTATCTTAATTTTTAGTTTAATTGTAAACAGCGAAATAAATAAACTAAAACTAGTGATTCCCACAACTAGCTCAATTTGGAACATCTGACACTGGTATAAATAAACCTACAGCTAATTGTTTTATATACGTAGCTGATTAGCTTTTATACAGCTGCTATATAGCTCTATATTGCTGTTATATAGCTCTATATTGCTGTTTCTCCTGTAATAATCAACAACAACATCAGCAGTCGTTCTTTGTTAAGTTTATTTTTGTAGAGTGGTTATCTTAATTTTTAGTTTAATTGTACAAGCGAAATAAATAAACTAAAACTAGTGATTCGCACAACTAGCTCAATTTGGAACATCTGACACTGCACTGGTATAAATAGAAGTTATTACTCGATTACTGTTACTACTTTTTTAACTTTTAGTTTTTTAATTATTTTATTTTATTGTTTCGTCTAGTTGTGCTATGAAAAATTGCGATAACTTATCTTGTTTACTATTTTTCTAAATCTAGTTTCAGACGTGATTAGCCTTTTTGCAGCTACGCTTTGACAATGTCTGAGTTGGCAAGTTTAGAGAAGACTTTGGAGGAATTAAATCTAACGGATGAGGACGAGGACAAGGAAAATTCAAATAGTTCCACAAGTACCGAGTTTCAGCTGGAATTATGGTTATCGGACACAGCAAATCCAAAGTCCCCAACTAAGCTTAATTCTTCTGATGTTGAAGATGGAACAGTACGAATCGTGAAGCTTGAAGATGTCTATTCGGAAATGCAATCAGAGATAAAAGAAGCAGCACAGTTGACCTTTCTGAGTCCAACATCTGTCAGAATTTTGCTGAATTCTTTCCAGTGGGACAAGGCAAAAATGTTGGAACAAACACTATACGGAGAATCGTTTCTACATCTTCGGGACGTTGGAATTATAATTAATCCCGTACAATCAATTAGCTCTCCAATTGTGCCCATCGCTGGT
>JAANSP010000713.1:0-19010 GCA_036850745.1 Homidia socia | reverse complement strand
ATAACAACTTGAGCATACATAATCATGTCCTTGGAACTTGATGTTTCTTTTTAAGTTATGAAGAGAAATACTTCCTGTCACTTTTACCTTTCTTAAAAAATAGTTCACTAACAACTATCACGACGTTTCCTCCTGTTTGAGTGGAGTTGTTCTGAAGAATGCTGTACGTAATTTTGTATTGACTTTCTTCTTATCAAGCCTATAAAAAGGAGTAAATAGCCTCTTTGCCAGTGCAGTTTGTAAAAAGTCATGCAAAGCTACGGGGGAGTAAGTAAAAGCTCTCTAGACATGGTTGATAGGGTGAGTAGTGATATAAAGTAGTGCCCTTTCCCCTTTCCCTCTTATTTTCCCCTTTTATTTCGATTCATTTCTTCTTCTGCTCTCCGCTCTTTCTGCCCTCAACTGGTAAGTAGCAGCAGTAAAGAGTTACTTTAGTTGTTTCCAAGAAGCATTATTGTAATAATAAAATGGTACTCTGGAATAAAAAAAAGTTGGAAAGTATAAGAGGAAAACAGACTTTCTTCAAAATGCTGCCACCATACCAAACCACCAGTATTGCCACTGCTGCAACAACTAACTCTTCAGCAGCAATTGTACCGCAGCGTTGGCAGGCCGGTGCCGTACTAAAAACGAGAATTTCCTTGTCTCTCTTTCTCTCGCTCCTTCAGTCTGGAAGAGGAAGTGAGAATGTATAATATACATAAAAAGCGAACTTGCTTGGGAGCTGCTGATCAAGAGAGCAGTGTTCACGCTACTACCACTTACGAGATGACTAGTGCGACTACTACCACTGCTATATAGTATGACCGTTGAAAATGTTTTATACTTTAGTTACTTCCCGTCGTTCCCTTACTTCCACTTTCCAATTTGCCTGGAAAGGCCGCAATCATGGCTCATATATTTACTCTATTGACGACAACACTAAAATGTCGAAAGAATATAATTTTTAGTCTCGAGCAACACAGCAGAAACAGAAAGTTGTGTGCTTACGTTTACATAAATATGTATATGACGTGTATGCCTACTTATAAATATCATTATAAAATTGCTGAGCTTGACAAAATAAAGGGTCCGGAAAAGTTACTTACACTTGCTTGCAAAAAAAACTTGGAGTTGCTGCTGCTGCCTGCGCGATATATGAAAAAAGCTATCAAACTTTTCTACATATTTTTCTCATATATTTATTTCCTCGTCGTATGCGTGTGACGTGTGTATATATTATGGACGCAAAGACATCATAAACGATGCCCATGTGAAACCAACATTCCCGGTTCATGTATTCCTCCCACCACCATCAGGCATTCTATCACATAATATGTATGTGCTGTGCAGTATAAAATGGAGAAATATCGATCCTTTGCTTGTTGGATGGAGCTATGCTTTCTTCCAAGTTTGTGTGGTAGTAGTGGCAGTAGTAGTAAAGGCGCATGTATACATTCTATACTTGATCATCATCATCTTGTTTTCTCCTTTCTCTCCCCCTCGCTCGCTCTCTTCAAACACTCAACCAGTCCACATGCCTTTGATGCTTTTCTTTTTAGTAGTAATAGTAATGATGTAATAGCAATACACGAGCCTTTCAACAACGAACGGAACTCATATTCAAGTACGTACTTACTTACTAGTTACGTTTTTAGCTGTAAGTATTAGATTTTTCACTTGTTTCGAAATATGCAGTCCTTCCTTCTTACTGCTCACAATTTCGTCCTGTGTGTGTCTCTCCATATTATTCTATCTACCCACTACTGCTTTCTTCTTCTTCTTCCTAATATTACTACTTCTACTACCACTAGATTTCTATTACAACCTAATATTATTGCAAGTAAGTCTAAACACGTCTTTTATAATATTGCCAAAAGCAGTAAAGAGAGTTAAAGGGGATATCATTTAAGTTTAATATTGTGGAAATGTATCTACATATCATGTGTACGACGGCAAATCCTAGAGTACCTACCTAAAACTGAAGAAGAGAAAAAACACTGTATAGTCCTTTCTATACATCTTTACTACCACCATAACTATACTGTTACACTCATTCTCAGACTGAAATATACTCGCATTATTTTACAAGCAATAAGCCTCTTGGAGCCAAAGTAAATGGTCAAATGACGAGAAGAGGAAAAGCAACTTAACTTAAGCATCGAGCTTTATTCTGTTACTTCCTAAAACGCAGTGGTAGTGCATTTTCTGTTACTACCGCCGCCGCCACCGCCGCCACTTCTATTATTACCTTATACTGTTATTGTAACTATCGTCATCCCCCGTCATCATCTTCGTCATCATCACCATTGCCAGTGCTATCTGCTACCAGTCAGAACAAATTTTTTCCCCAAACTCTCTTTCCGCAGTATAAAAACGAGTGATTCTTCTTGTCTTCTGATGATGAGAAAACGCTTTTTTATTTCCCATTGCCAGTACAGCTAGTGCAAAATAATATAGCGTCTCTTCTGCCGCCAATGATAATAGTCAGAGAAGAGAGAGAAAAATAGTCGTGAAAGTGGACAACCTACTGCCTCAGCAACTTAAACAACTTACAAGTAAATGCTCGTGCGGCATCATCAGCAGCACAAGACGAGAAAGGAATAAGGAGAAGAGAAAAAACGTCTACTACTAAAAGAAGCATATCATATCGGATTACTACACAAAGAAAACAAAACTTTTAAGGAAGACGAAGAGGAATAAAAAAGCATAAAAAGAGGAGAGGAGAAGAGATGTAGAAAAAAAGTATTAGAGATCTCTATAGTCGTCCATCCGACGCACACAATATATTCAGTACGGACCTCCGAGAAAAGAGATTTTTACAGAGAAAATACCGCATCATCACATACATCGTTATACACAAGAGTAAAACACGCTTGACTTATACATACAAAACTATTTTTCAACCATCACTCTACTTGTTTCTTTCTTTCTACTTTGCACACAAGTTTGCTCCGTTGTCGTATATATAAGAAGGAATTTGTAACGAGAAACGTTTTTAGTAGGAACTTGCGAGAACATGAAGCATCATCATCATCATTGCAGCCACCACCATCATCGTCAAGTGAGCATCTATATATATATTCATAAAACTGTACTGGAAAACAGTAGGACCACTCTTGGTTCCCTTTACTGAATACGTACATGTAGATGAGAAATAATATTTCCGTGCCGTGGGTGTCCTTTCCCTCTTTCTATTCTTGCTCTTATTCTCTGGTAAAAGTGAGTCAGGGTAGTTGACACTTTCATTTTCGTCGGTGGCAGAGAAAGAGCACCACAAAAACTTGCTGTTGCTGCTACTGCTCTCCTGAATGCCACAACAGCAGCGCCTTGTTTGGTTTGGAGGTAGTGAGGTAGTTTGCATTTTGTTGCATACTTTGGAGAAAAGCGAGAAAAGAAAGTGGAAGTGACAGCAATTCACCAAGCTTCGTCATCGTTTACTGTCGGCCATTATTATTAGCCAAAGTAGAAGGAACGGAGAGACAAGATATTCACACGTACTCGTATTAGTAGAACAACTTTCAAGAGAAACGGCATTTATTAAAAAGAAATGGCAAATAGAATTACTGGAAGCGATATTAGAAAGTAAAAAAGTACAAAAAGTAGTTTTCTTGGTATGGAAATAAGAAGCAGAAGAATAAATAACAGTGTTCACACACTCATATATACATATTTTAGCGTGTGAAGAGGAAAAACGACAAAGCACGTCCTACTTTGTTCGTACGCTAAACTCAACTCAAATTCATTTTTTTCACTATCTCTCTCACACATCTTGCTCCTCTGACTAGCTCACATGAACACAGAAGAGAGACAGCAGCAGAGATGAAAAAGTAAGTGGGCTTTTACCATCTCCATCTCCGTCATCGCTTTTGTGTTTCAAAGTTATGAAAAGTTATTATTTTTGTGCGGAACCAGCAGATGAGAAGACGACGACGAAAAATAAATAAGCTGCTGGATAGGATACATTATTATTATTATTATTCCCATTATTTTCATAGTAGTAGGTGAACAGGGAATGATAATCAACTCTATATACATACACATTTATATCTTGTCATCATCTTCATTGTCATCCGCCTCCTCTTTTACTTCATTTTGAGTTTATTCCTACAATAATATTTAATAATAATAGCAACACCAAATATTTCTCTTCTCGCCCTCCCTTCCACAACTTTACATTCCTGGTTGATTTAACCTCATTTCTCTTTCCCACCATCATCATCTTGTCTCACACATTCACACAAACATAGTCTCTTTCTCTGTCTATTTTTTTCTCTCTCTCTCCAGAAACTGTTTCTTGTCATCTACACTTTTCATCAACGACATCATCTATCATAACATAGAAAAAATAATCATAAAAAGCCTTCCCTTGTTTTCTCTCATCGTCAGATATAAAACGTAACAATTGCTCATCATATAAACATCATCATGGAAGGATATACGCTACCACTACCACATTAGAGTAGTGGATCCTGTGTGTTTTTCGGATGGCTGGGTAAGAATAATTGCATTTTACTACTCCGCTCTCTATACAACGCTATTGATATTTGTATACTTTCTACTGCAAAGACGACTTAACACTTGCACACACTTAAATTGTGATACCGACATTAAGACTACTTGGATAAGAACTGTAAAAGCTAATAGGAAACGAGCATTATTATTAGAGCAACAAACACAACGACTGTGTTCTCATTAAAAGCAAAAGTAATCCTACGAGAAATCTTGTTTGTGTGGNACAACGACTGTGTTCTCATTAAAAGCAAAAGTAATCCTACGAGAAATCTTGTTTGTGTGGAATGTGGAATAATAATATAAAATAATGATAGTATAAAAAATAAGAAGCATCTCTTCACTTGTCAAACAAACTGATATGACAACTTGAACAAACCACCACCACCGCGAAAATAACGCCAGGATATAATAACATCTTTCCATATACTTCTGCTACCAGAAGCGCGTTCCACTGCCTACTTCAATATTCCATTCATTCCCAGGAACGCTAATCATGTCCGGATTGAGAATGATCCGTGTGTCTGCATGTTTTCCCTGTGTGTGTGCTGCTCTGCTCCGGAAAGGAAGAATGTGCTCTAGTCGAGATCCATTGTGTACCTGAGCAGAGTTTTGATAGCTGCCTCCGTCAATAACAGCCTTCAACTCTTTTGTGCTATGCCATGTATGTTTGCTATGCAGAACGAGATTTTCTCTTCTATAGAAAGTCAACGTTGTCCAGAATACTAATACTTTCTTTCTCTCAGCACTACTACCACTAGTGGTGGTGGTGGTGGTGCTTCAGTAGTAGTGTAATTTGAAATATAGGCAGTATAAGTCAGCAGCAGCAGAGAAATAAGTGCTTCAGGTAGTAGGTTAAAAAAATTATGAAAGCATGTAGAAATGCTGGCATACCTGTTATAATCTCCGGTTGCAGCAGCAAAACCTCTGCCTCTGTTGGTGGTCGTCTGGTCGCCGTAATAAAACCTGGTCATCATCTCCATCCGTCAGTCTATCTCGGAGCGAAGCAGGTGTAAGAATACCACACATAACGAGGTTCTCTTCTCACCTCCACTTTTTTATTTTTTACCATTACTCTCATGGAAAGTCATGGAGAAACCTCTTGCCTTATTTTCCCCGGACGAGATCAGGAAAAGTCGGATTTGGACTCGGAGGAAATTATTGCAATTTCAAGTGATATTGAGAAGGGAACCGTGTCCAAGTTCTACTGTTGCTGCTGCTCCTACATCCAACACTGTTGTTACTCCTACAAATCTAGCTCATCCTGCTCCATTTGCCTCCACTACAACACCAGACAATCTCTTCTCACCTGCTCCTGTTGCTGGTCATAGTAATAGCTATACTACTAGAACTACTTGTACTTTTGCGGTTGTTGTTCGTGGTGCAAACAAAAGAGCAAGCTCATCTCGGCTGCTGGAGGTGCTGCTATTGCTGCTCTTCCAACAGGAATCTCCTTTCTTCTTCCTGTCACCGTTATCATCATCACCATCATCGTCATCCACTTGCTCCGTAGTGGATGACTGTACGCCTCCTCCTTTTCTTTCCCCTCCTGTGGAATTTTTCCTCAGTTCTAATAACGTAGTAGAATTTGTGCCATCATCAACAACAGCAGCGGCTCATGTCTGCCGCTGACAATTTGGGGAATTTATTTGTTGCGTTGCTCGCTGGGATTCCACTGCTTATATTTGTATTGGTAAGGGAAATTCATGCAACAAATTCTGCCTTGTAAAATTACTACTAAAATATTTATATACCAGTACAGACACATAAACTCAAATTAACCTACATTCTTTGTTGCTAGTATTGACAACATTATTATTGTCATCTATAAAAAAGATATACGACTTGACTTGAGGTACCAATAGTTGTTGAATATCTGTACCCATTTTCCTAGTCCCTTTTGCAAGCATAAAAGTTAATTACACATTCAGTTCACTAACTTACTTACTCCCACACCATTTCATTCAGATTCAATGTGCCTTTTCAGCGTCCAGCATCCCTGAAAATTTTTTTGTTGATAAAAAAAGATCCTCAAACGTAATTAGTGTCATGCACAACAAGACATGCCGAACAATATAAGTAGATGGTATTTAGTAATTTGTGATAATGGTGTTATTTTTTTCTTCTTTTTTGTTGTACAAAATGTTTTTTTTTTCTCCTGTCAACAAGAGAGGCGTGCTTCGTCGAGCTAAATTTTTTATCCAATTTTTTGCCATTGTCTTTGTTTTAGAGTATTTCTTACAGACTTTTGTGTGCAGTGTGTAATAAATGTTTTGTATGTGTTTCTGTGTACGTCCACGATAAAATAGGGACTGTAATTGTAGTTGTTGATGTTATGCATGGGAATGGCATGCGATATTTATCTGCAAAATCCCAGTGTGATTCCTATCTCATCTCTTTGACTTTCCCCTTCTGTTTTTTACAGTTTGCTTGCTGTGCTTGTTTAGAAGCATCAATTTCAGCTGCAAGACGAAGCTACAAGCCGCATTTACCTACACGCGTCAGATTTGCGGATGAAGCTGAAGCTGCTGGTGAGGAATGCGAGGATAGCAATGGTGGTGGGAGTAGCAACAACGATAACCGTCGGCAGTCTAGGAATCCGCTTTTGTTTGGACTCACATCCTCTAGTAGGTCAACGAATCGCAGTGGCACTGGCCGGTTAGAAGGTTCTGGATTAATGGCTCACAGTACGTATATACAAAGTACGTAAGATAACATAAAAAATATATTGTCCTGATGAAAACATGTATAGGTAGGTGTGTACATACATTAAATATATCAACAACGGCATTCCCCAATTCTAAAAAGCGAAATGGTTTTAGCAAGATAATGGCATGACATGAATAAATTTCTCATAGGTCCACACACGCTGAAACATTTTTACAGCTTGATTGAGATTAGCAGGGAGAAAATGAGGTTCAAAGCAATGTTTACTTTGAGCGAGACGGCTGAACTTTTCTGCCAGTTCACGTCTCAGCACTGAGCAGTATTTATGATCATCATGAATCGAAAACGGTGTGATTCGTGTCGTATTAGCTGAAAGAATTGTATCGATAAATTCATAAAAAATGTGAATATAGATTTGCGTGCAAATTGAAGATAAAGGAATTATGCATGAGTCATCATCATCGTGTGTACAATAATAATAATACCTGCTTCTTCTACTGCAACTACAACTGTCCCTTCTTTTCTTGTGTTTTCTATAAAATGTGTGAATGGCAGTATACCTCCCATATGCATTGCATCCATAAATTCAAGCTGTCGGCACAACATCGCGGCGTGGTGGTCATAATTTTTGTCTTGTATGTTTAACTCTTTGTTTCATTTTCGTGAATACAACAGGATATCCGAATTACCGTTACTCGACAGTAGCCCAATCATCGTCGGGGAGAACGACTCCACCTCCTGTACTCAAGTCTCGAACTGAGCTCGGTAGTGGCAGTATCAAGTCACCTTTAATATCTCCACTGGTGGAAACCCAGAAATTACTTGATAAGGAATATCATCAACGGTCTACACCACCAAGAACAACACCTAGCATCGGTTCACCTGCTTATTGTGCTCCAACTCCAGCACCTGGAAGAGCAGTGCGGCAAGACACTTCCAACTCGACGGACACGCAACAAAGTCAACAAATCAGCCAGAAAAGCTCACCCACACATCTTTCCAATGTTCTTAACTACTGTAAGTTGCCTTTTCTGTTGAATGAATCCGCTTAAAACACACATGCAAATATTTGTTGGCAATGTCCGCACCACCAATAAGATTGCATATATATAAATGTGTGTATGTATGTATTTATGTATCAATGAAAACATTGTTTCAAGTACCTATGTATGTATGTGTCTCGATATGAACTTCGCAGTAGTCAGTCGTGCTCTGGTCATGAAAAAAAACAGTACGACATGTTAATCGTAGTAATAGTAGTAGTACTAAAAGAGCAGTAAATACTACTGCAGTTGTTGTAGCAGTCGAGGTAGTATTGTGGCAATGCATTGTTTTTTTTTTGATTTTGCTTTATCGATCGATGCCATAATGTTTCTCGACTAAAATTGCTTTCCTTATCATGTTAATAGTTGATGGGAGCAGAAGATCGTCAAAATCAACGCCCCCTACCTCACCGAATTTACAAATGCGACCAAAAAGCCCTTTCGACGGATGTAAGCTTTCTTTTATCTTTTTGAAAAACAAAATTTACAACTTTGCCTAGCATTTCACTATGCACCAAGCATTTTATGTATATTTGAATCAACTTTTCATTATTGTTTTCATTGTAAAGTGTATAATGAGATTAGCGTAATATTTATTATTCACGCAAAAGAGTACCTATTTGTAGTCTGTGTGTAAGCATAAAAGTATCCTTTGCTTTTTCAATGATGATGATGCGCTGAATTCACTTTTTCAACTTTCACATTATTATTATATGTATTGTATCTGTGTGCAGCATAGCAGAAGCAGCAGCAGCAGAACATCAGCAGAAGATGTTCAAGTTTTCTCTTTTCACTCCTGAGTAGTGTCTTCAGCAGACGTTTCCTGTGCAAACGCTATATACATAGATTTATGCATGCGGAAATATACATGTCATCTTGTACTGCATTGTATGCATGTATCTGAAAAGTTGCCACTGCCACTAGTAGAACTCGACGAAAGTTTCCAGCATTTTCACGTTTTGCTTGATATGGTATATTACAGGTGGGCCTCATGTGGATCCACAGCAGCAGCGACGCTATAGCACACCAAGCTCACCTACAATGTACGCGTATCACCAGCGACCACAAGGTCCAAGCAATTATTCTTCCATGAGCTACTTGCCTGAAGTCAGAACGTACCTCCACTTTATGGAAGGTAAGCACATAATAAAAGCATTAAAGTCAGAGATGCGTTCACTCTGCCATTATGAAAATTCACTGAGACTAGAGGGGAAATTGGTGGCGGAGCAGCAGCAACAACCGACCTGGAAAAATCAACTCTGAGTTATTATTAATAATAGCCATTCCAGCGGAATATGATCAACTAAAAAATTAATTTATGAAAATAACATGAGCATTTTCTTGTCCTTTATAATCTACTATTTACTGTTAAATTTTTGGTTTAGATGACTTTTCAAACCGCCAAAGGAGTCACAGCTTTAGCGGTCGTTCCACACGTAGGTCACCACGTAGAAATGGGCAGCGTGTAGCGCGAACACCCAGCCCGTTCTGTCTAGATCGTACAATGATGGACGATAATGCATCGAAAATCTCTACTCCTAGTAGCTTTGGTACTACTTTTCTCACCCCACCAGGCTCAACCGATCAGGGATCATTTAAGTCTCCAGAATCTGGCACGCCAGAATGGCTTCTCAGCTCAGATGTGCCTCCACCTCAGCGTATATTTTCACTAATAGATGATGACGCATGTGAAGATGCTGTAATATACAAACAACTGTCACGGTCAAGAAGTTCCATCCGTACAGCTTTTCTGTAAAAGTCTATTGTTTTTATTTTATTTTACAAGTTGAAACGACATGTAGGCGTACTTACACACAAAAAAACAAGCTTTGTTAACAAAGCATATTACATTACTATTACTACTTACAATAGTCCTACTTGTTAAACAGAGAGTGGGTAAGAGATCGTCATTGTTTTATTGATACGCAAACGGAAACCAGAACAATCTATCAGATTTTTCCAAAACTTTTTCATTACTTGCATAATATATTACATCTTGAGACAAGAATCATAAAATAAATAAGTAAATCCTACGTCCGTCAAAATAAATGATAAGACAAAAAATATATACCTCTGTCCATTAATAAACGTACGTGTATGCATGTGATTAGGTATTATAGTGACCATATTATTACAGATATTCTATGAATACATGCATAAATTTTAAACCAGTGTGCTGTTGGATAAAAAATATATATTATATAAACAAAAATTATTGTTATATTACGAAAGGTAATTACAATCACTAATATTATGATTCAACAACGTTATAATTCATAATATAAATTATAAATACAATGTAAAATTCTTATGCCAAATTTTGTCCACTATATAGAAGAATTTCAAACGGTGCTTGCATTATCATCATAGTTGTGTTATTTTGTTAGCAGTTAGTAACTCCTACTAATCCCATTATATACCACATACGTATAAATACAAAATATATTATGTTGTATAAAAAGAGCATACTTTGTCAACAACAGAAAGTATTATTCATTACGAAAGCTGATGTATGCGTGTTTACACAAGTATCGCTGAAAACTTTTACAACTGATGAAGACACAACTCTATGCAATCAGGTATCTGAACTAAAAACGAGAAAAAAAACTTTCGATTAGTGCGAGTGAGAGAAGGAGTTACAGTAGAGTTTGATTTGTACTTTTTAAACCATTGTTGTGATCATAATAGTAATGAGTATTGAAGCCTTCAATTTGAAGGATAAGTAATGACTACATGGATGAAAAGTAGAGTTGTATGCTGCGATATTCTTACATTCTTTTGTAATTAATTACATATACATAGAGAGCGTTGGTAAAAATGTTTTTTTTCCTGCCACACCTTTTCGAGGTAGAAAATAAAATGGTTTTGTTTCAAAAGTGTGCAATAGCGTTGTATAGCAGTTTTCCTAAAGCTCGACTCTAGTCCCATAATTACTTTTTTCTTCATGGATTGTTTACCGGTAGAAGCAAACTTTTGTATAATACGAGCAAGTTTTGTGATAAATATCATTCAAACACTGACGTAAATTTTGTTTGTTAAAGTAGACAAACTTGTACTCACTCAGTAGTCAAAGTAGACATGTACTTTTCATTAGCCTACATTTCTACTTCTTAGGTACTACATATTCCTCACTTACATTGACGCTGTTGATAGCTTGGAGAATATTGGAGTGGTAGTCTATAAATTAATAGAAGTAATAATAAAACACCATTTAAGAACAAAAATTATACATGAATAGTATATAAAAAGGTGTCTATTACAATCACTAATACCTAGAATATCAACAAACTGACGAACTTTGCAACAAAGAAATTCGGGCTTTAAGTCTTTATTATTATTAGTTTATTTTTATTATCATAAACATTAGGTAATCTTTACATGATTAAATAGAAGGATGATAGAATTGAACTACGAGAGTGGGATTAGGGATTGTCAATTTGGAGTGTTGGTAAATCTATATAATACTTAATATTTATGACGCTTACAATGAATCGTTTGCAGAAAATTTAACAAAATATCAATCTAACCGTCTCTTAATTAGAAGTAGTTGATCAGAAAGAAAACTATACAAATTTATATTCTAGGTTAATTTCAAAATAAGCAACTATCAGTGTAATAGCAAATATTAATGTAGCAGGTTTTTGTTTGCATTATTTATAAGTTATTAGACTTTACTGTACTCAAAAACTAAAGGTAAGTACCTAAAGAGAGATGGAATGAAAAAGAAACGAACTTGAAATGGTCAAATATTGATGAGACCTGGGTAGTACATGAACGTAGCGCAAAAAATACCGAAAGATATACATTGATAATACACAGTTGCTAACTAATAAATAGCTGTATATACATATATATTCGGTAGTTACTAATTAATCACCCTTAACTTAGTGATTCACGACAGCCTTTAAACTCATCAGCGAGGGATGCTAACACAAAAATTATATTATGTGCAGAGTATTGGTGTCTTGAAGTCAACTAAAATCTAGGTAATTTAAATATCCGACTGTGAAATGAAAAAAAAAGATTAGTCGATGAAACCAAAAACGGAAACGAATGATTTGTAGTGTAAAATTAGTAAAATAGAAAAAACGTAAGTAAATAGTGTAGGTAGAGTCAAATTGTACTAATCCAATTTTGTCTCTATTTTGTTCATCATTTATACTTCCGAATTAAGTACGGTGCTTTATAAAAATCTCAGTATAATTTTTATTTGTAATTATTGCAAGGGATCTTTTATAGATAAATTAAATAGCAATAAAACCAGGAGCAGACTATGATGGCTTTCTTTCTGGGGTGCTTTTGGCGTGATTTAGTATTATGATTCATAATCAATCTTTATCTCGTATCGTGTTCTGCAATTGTCGTTTTTTGGGTATAGTTTAAAATAATATTTTATTTAGTAAAAATATTCCAAATATTCCAATTTTCTTCGAAGAATAGTTTCTCCTGTATCATTAAATTTCGTGCCTTTATTATTAAATTATATTGTACTGTTAAGCTAGTTAGAAACTAAGAGAATTGGTACGTAATACAATATTATTATGCCATCAGGGCACCCTTTTGGTGCTCTCTCACTCTCTAAGTGTGATGCACATACAATTATGCTATAAAACATAAATATTATAAAACTAACAAAAAATAAGCAAAGTATGATTTGGATTGAAGTATTGTTGTAACGGTTTACAAGGGATTATATATATTAAGATATATGTTATATGTGCGTGTAGTAACATGCCGTGTCACAATTTACTTCTCTGTGTATGTGCACAAAACGTAGCTCATTTAACATCGAATTTCACTGAAATCCTTCCTGCCTATAAAAAAGCACTGTATAACGCTTAATATTTATGCAACATTTTTTTATGTAGACTCACTCAGTCACTCATAGTCAAAAGTAAACACATAATTGGAATAAATGTAAAATGTAGTGGAGTAGTAGTCCTATGTAGTACTAATGTATCAAAAATGCCCAAAAATTTCTTTCCTACTACTTTATTGGATTATAGTTTTCAAACAAAACAAAGAAACTGCTCTTGTGACTACACATCACACATTGATCTAGTTATCTCTCTACTTTCTCATCTCTTCTTCCGTCTTCATCTACGAGCTTTTTTCACTCAAACTGTCTTTTGCACTGCACTTACTCTATTACCTATACATTGGTATAATAATAATAATATGCTTCTCTTCTTTGTTTCCTGCCTGACTGCTCCTTTAACTTTGATCTTAATAATGTAATCGTGATAGACAGACTCTAGCATTTTTTTGCTTAACTCTCTCACTAACTCTTTGTTAATATTTAAACCATCCACTTTAAGCGCTACTCTGTAATAAATAACTAGGCAAATATGTTGGCTTGTTGTAATTAAGATGTGCTCTCGATAGTGTGTCAAGTGAAGAAAGAGAAAAAGTTGCAGCGGCTCGTAATGTATTTAATGTACGAACGTACTTTCATCGTCAAAACATATATTTCATCTTCTATTTTCATTAACATACACGAATATATATTTATTAAACAAATAAATTATAATGTATGCACAAGTGTATCAAGTCTGTTTTTGTAAACGCATTCTTTCAAAACAAAAGAAGTTTTATTACGGGAAGATTTAGTTCAGATATGTGTATAGAATCAGTTTATTTGTTGCAGTTTGTGTTTGTTTCTGTAAAACAAAAAAATTATGGCTAATAAAATCAAAGCATTGTCAATGATAAATATGTGTACTGTCAAGAGAAATATATATACCTTGTAGGGATTTAGAAACGTATGGTATACAGCAATACTGTAGTGTGTAATGATAAATGTGTACTATATAGACATACAAACATAGCATATTGTATGAACTATGAAATTAAATCATTCTTTTTATTGTAAATCTGTCATTTTTAAATGTATTTTATTGCATTCTTGCCTTGGAAGGCCTTAAAAAATGAATGTCAATCTTTCTAATTTTTATTATGATGCTCAAAATGTTAAAATGGGTTGCTAAAAATATTTTTTTACCATTTTCAGAAGGAAAAAACACAGCAATCTCAGATTTCGAATTATCTCTTCCCATTACTTTAAATTGAAGTTTTAGTTATTTTTGCAGAATCCCAACTGGCAAATAATAAATGTACTTATTGAATTTGGCCTCGTCCTATTTTCCCACTGGCTTTCACAGCAGAAACAATACAAGTGACTAAATTCTCTGACGGATTTTAATATTACCTAATTTTAAAGATGTACATTTATGCCGGCAGGAATTAGGTAATTCCTTTTATACACATACATATGCACAGGAACGAAATTCTCTTTGTGCTTACCGTTAAAATTAGGGGTAATGTAATCAGTAACGTAATGTAAAAAAACATGACGTGACATTTGTCATTTATTCAATTCACCTATGAGGGATTTAGAGTTTTATTTTTTAATTTGCGACCAAGCTTCACTGCAATCCAAAAATAGCAACAAATAGGTTACCAAATCCAACATTGTTGGCAGCGGGCAGCAAACCCATTAATATAATCTGGCCACAATTATTACTTACTGTTATTGCTGCTGTATGTATACACATACATCTATCATATGTGTGTACAAGTATACACACTACGCTTAATGGAAAGATGAAAAAGTATTTCAGGAATGAAGGGAAAATGAGTTGTCAAAAAGATATATATTATTATTTTATTTGTGCAAAAGCATTCTTTTAGAAAATAAGTTGTTGATAGGGACTGGTACTGCGTCATTCGTGAGTACATTGCTTATTTCCCGTTTGGCGCTACTGTTTGCACTGTTCCAAACTGTTCATGTGTGAAACATGCTTCAAGCACTTTTCAAGACTCAAGAGAGTATATTGTTGTCATTTTCATAGACTTCTTGACTTAATTGAAGAGCATTCTTCTTTTGTACCATGAATTCCTGAGTTTATTATCCCTGTTCTTTGTGCATTACTCTTTGTTGGGAAGAGTAAATACCACACACAGAAGGGGTTCAGCGGTTGAATAAACATTGTATGTATACTTATGTCCCCGCATTGCATTTTTCTGTTCGTTGATCTTTCCCTATTCTTTATTTACAACTAAAACCTCGTATTATATACTATCCTACGCTTGAATTATGGATGTCATATATACAGTAAAAAATAAGTAATAGCAATAAAAATGCAACGGTTTTTGTACTATCAAATTAACCAGTCTCAGTTTCGGAATTATGATCAACTTGTGATGCTGAATAGGAAGAAGCATTGCCACATTTTCCACCGGCATGGGTAAGTAAAGAATTGTTTAGCAAGTTAAGTGTAAAACGGCCACAGTTAGATACAGCAGCATAAAGTATAGCACTCAGGGATTTGGGAGAAACAGTGCTACCTTTTTGCCAATTACGAACAGTTGGCTGATTTTACGAATGATATAAAATGAATTGATGAATTTTGATGAAAGTTGTAATTGACCACGTTCTTATTGGCTCATAAAAATGAACTTTGAGTAAAAAACGATAGAAAAGTTGGACACCGTATACACCCTTGAGTTTGTTTAGAAGCTACAAAAAAGCAATAACAACATAAGAACATGTCAATTTATGGTTTAGTAATGAATTTTCCCACCAATATCAAACCGATTTTGCCAATTTCAAAATATTCAATAATTTTTTCCTTTCCCGTATTTACAAAAAAAACACGGGTCAAGAATATTTTTCTATCTTGTTGCCCCACATATTTAAGACAAAATGTTTAAAAATACATATAATGTGATATGTAAAAACTCTCCCAAATTCAACAGTTGTACAAGCAGAAAACTAGAACATTCTGTGTGCCATTATTCTGTTGTTGCCTTAATGCCGTCGTAGATAAGTAAATGAAACAAAATGAATGAATATTAAAGTTGTAATGAAGTTAATTCTACATCAAACAGACTTTAGAGCTGCGGATTGAGTTACCTGACATTTAGAATGCTTATGGAAAACTTTATTCACATCGGAAAGCATCTTACTAATATAATTATAGTGTACATAATGTATACATTCGTTCCGTTTACCTTGAGTTGCTTGACAAAAAAATATTTCACATGTTCGCTAAAACAGTTCCTTACTCTAAAAGTTTAAATGTTATGCCTATGCTTACAAGATTGTTTAGGTGTCCATATATTTAAAAGGTATACACAGATAAAATCCTCACAACACAGCAGGACCGAAGAAGATTAGCAGGCAGGCGTGCATATGGAGTTGCTGCTTCGGGGCAAGTTTTAAGAAAGTGTACGCACAGAATTCATCACTCTGCTTTCTCCAACTAGAAGCACAAGGTTCTTAGGAGTGTCTAACATCTCCGCAAGCAACACTACAAAACATGCATGCAAGCTTGAGTGAAACCTTTGAAGACATGAAAAACATTCCCTTTTTCCTGATTCCACATGAATGCCTTTTATTCTCTTTGTTTCTACTTTCTACAGCAAACTACAAGATTTTGAATTTTCTTGGCACTGTCTGTGTAATAAGCAAGCTAAGCAGAAATTCGCAAAAACAATATTTGAGATCGGTTTCATGTGGAACAAGCAAAAAAGAAACGAGAGACAAGAGAACAATACTTGTAAACATGTTCATGTCGTGAGGAAACCGCATCAGCAAGCTGCACTTTTGTGTTTTTACTCCCCTTTGCAAATTAATTCTCAACATCCTTCTGTTAAGTGCCAGCATATTTGTATACACATGTACATATATCATCAAGTACATGTACTACCAACCTCGTTGTGTATCTCTCTAATTAAAAACAAAATGCATATACCTTTTTTCATTAATGTAGTCCCTTTTGTAAAGCAGGAAGACTGCTAATTGTAGGTAATTTCACGTTTGATAAATTTTCTATGAAAGGACACTAGGAACATGATAATGGCAAACCATGGCTAAAAACACATTTATATACCTACAATGTTAATTCAATAGTGCCTATTAAACTTTTACCATCAAAAACAAGCTGAAAAGAATATTATGCTACCTTATCATTGGATCTATACAAAACCACGGGGTATTCATGAATAGAGAAGAGTAATTTTCATAATTCTCATTACATAAAATCTGTTGGTTTGTACACGAGAAACATAATAATAATAATGATATCATAATAGGTATATATCCACCAACACACTAAAGTAATTATTCAAGCGTTACGTCTCAACAACACCCGGTTATTCAAACTGGCTTCTATACATAGCTGACGGGATCCATTCGACATGGATCCGCTGTTTCTAAAAGGTTTCCTTGTATGTAGGATGTAGGCCGAGCAAATCCCTACATGCATTCATGTTTCATAAACTCAAGCCAAAAGTTATGAAATCATATATTATAATACCCATTTTACATTTTGTATCTCATGAAGGGAATTAAATATGCTTTTCATGGCACAAAATGTACGCTTGCGAGTTTACAAAAGTTTTTTTTAGCAAATCAGTACGTGGTCGTCGTAAGCCATGAGCGTGGACAAGTAACTCCATCACAAAGTCTTTAAATGCCGACAGCCTCAAGAATAGCGGTAGAAAATTGGAAAATGTGTGTGTGTGTGTAAGCTGCAGTTAACGTATGTAACATGATCCTTTGGGTTATAATATAAGAAAATGGAAATAACGGTGGTGGTAATGTTAGAAAAGAAAACCAGTTTTGTAACAACGCGAAAAGAAAATATTACTTTCATATTTATATGGATCTATGGATCATGAATCTTTTGCAAAGAGAAGCAAATCTCTAGTAAACTGTACAGATATAAAGTTGGCTGAGAAAAAACAGTGATGGTGGTAAGAAGAGAGAATGCCTTTAACCATTATGAAACTTTCCTGATAGCATAATCATCAACATCATCACTCCCACCACTACACTATTACATTATGCAAGGAAGCAACAAAATTATTCTACGGACACTATCCGTTATTTTTTGGGCGATTATAAAAGACCTTTCACTCACTCCCATTCTCTCTCTCTCTATACACCGCTACCACCACTAGTAGTCTCTAACATGTTCGTTCCTACTCCAGCATAACAACCCATATACGTAACCCTGTGGGCATCTTGAACCAAAGCAGTAGTAGTAGTAGCCATGATGATGTAGTATAAAAGCGATGGTTTTTTTACTCTTACCATAGACGGCCACAAGAAGGAGAGTGGCAGAATGGCGATTGCAAAACGAAATGCTCCACAGGGAGAATAGACCATAATTTCACATGGGGAAAATCCTCTCTATTTTTCTTTCTTCTGTACAAGTGGTGGTTAGTAGTAGTGGTAGTGGTATACCTTGTTCTTCCTTTTCGTTTCTCCGGATTCTTAAATTCTCTATGCATTCCTCGCATCTTTTCTTTGAACAAGGCACACTAGGTAGAGGGAGATCCACTACTACCATCACCACCGCAGCATCAGCTGTACCATTTTGGCAGCTTTTTTGTCAAACTAAATGTGTGTAGGTGTAAGAGTGGCATGTAGGTGCTTCATGATGGTATACATCATACTAAGATGCATATATTTAAAATGTTGCAAAAGTGTACCAATCAGATGTGGCACCCTACACAGTAGTAGGTATAATAACAGTCAGATAGCAACGTCAACATCATCAGTGAAAGCATCAAAGAGCATCAGCATCATGTTCTCTCCATTACACGCGATTCCATTTTGGGTGCAGTAGCAGCAGCAGTAAGCAAGCATATATGCGGGCGGGCTTGCATGAACATGTGCGCTTTCTCTGTTTGCTTGTATGTGTACACAAACACATATGGATATTATAGGTGATCCATGTACAAACGTCGAGACATCTTTCCATTCCGTCTCCTATCCCTCACTTTCTTTGATTTTTTTTT